>JAYMSF010001613.1:0-11684 GCA_036897335.1 Silene vulgaris
GGTTCCAAAGGATGATTCATGTCAGCCGACCCCAAATCATTTTGGGACTAAGGCTGTGTTGTTGTTGTTGTGAGAAAAAGATTGTATATACAGTGATATTGATTACATTAAAATGAACAATTTTCGTACAATATCATGTGTCTTTAAGATTTCCAAAGAGTCCAACTGACAAAATCAATACATACGGTAAAATAACAAGACTGACAATTTACATAATACACCACACACTTATTTTTATACATTAATGTTCAAAAGTAAAGAAGAAAGATAGACAAAATTCAATTATCAAACTGGGTTTATATAGAAGCATCATTTCACGTGTTTTTTCTTTATTATTATGTGAACCAAAGAGAAACGTCGCTAAAAATTGTCGAAATGGCGAAAAAAAGAGAACACACAAAAATGTCCCGTGTTGCCGCCGTGTCTCGTATAAACCCAAATTGATAAATGATAAGTTTTCAACATCATTTCACTAATTTTTGTTGATTATTGAACATTATTTTCAAAAAATCCAAGCACCATAGAAAAGGAATATCGTAAAAATGCGAAAAAAAAACTTATGTATGGGTATATAAATGGGAAAAGTGAAATCGCTCACTCCGTAATAATTTTTGAAGAATAAAAAAAAAAATATGTTCAAAAAATATATTCTACTCCACAGTGAGCGATTGCTACGTCAAGTGCTGTAGGTTCGTAGAGGAAGCCACACCATCCCATCTCCTCCCCCCAAACCGGCGAGTTCCGCCACCTCTCAACCGAGTCAGCCCAACACAACTCATCCCTCGACTCAGCCAACTCACCACACTCGTCCTCCAAATTGGGCAACTCAATAATCTGACCCAGCTCCTCCTCCACCTCCGACGTGGTCACACAGTCCATCACCGCCGCAAGTGCCGCCGCAGCCTGAACGTCTCGCGGCGCAGTTGACGCAGCGCGAGGCAACGACTCTGCTAATTCCGGGAAATTGAGAATGGCTGAATCGCCTTTAATGACAATCGCAGCTGCGTCATGTGCACGCGCCGCCATTTCCGGTGAGTCAAATGTGCCGAGCCATATACGCGATTTCTTCCTTGGTTGGCGAATTTCGGATACCCATTTACCCCATGCCCGCTTTCGGACTCCCCTGTATACTGGGTGCCTACTGTTTTCTCTCTTTCGTTTGTTAATTACTCGGCCCGACTCTGTGTCTGGCCGAGTTAACCCAGATTGGGTTTGAGATGATGAAGTTGATGTAGACTCGTTTTGGGAGGTCACAGAATCTGACATTTTTAGTATAAGACGGTTTTACACAAGTACTCCGTATTAGAGAAGAAGAGAATAAATGTGTGTTGGGTGAGGGTGGTGGTGGACTGACGGGAGTATATATGGCCAGTGAAAATGGAAGGGAAGTAGAGGAAGGTAATGACAAAATAATTATAAAAAAGGCCGTTAAGGGTCCGTATGTATTAGGGAGTTTAATAGTGACTTGTCAACTACCTGTCCGACTTTGCCCTTCATTGTAGGATGACCTCAACATTGATAGCCACTTCCTAACACGTTGGGTTTTCTATATTCCTCTCTAGTCGTTAGGAAGAATTTTTTGGGTAATTAGTGTTAATTACCCAATTAATTGGGTAATCTATCTATATACTTAAAAGAGGATGTTTTCGAACGTTTTCATTGGCTATTACTTTCGAGCCATTTCATTGGCTGTTGTTTTTGTTGAATAAATTATGTGTATAAATTAAAAGATATAAAAAGCAAAAGATATATAAATTAAGTATTAAAAAATCTACATTATTATTAATATATCATATATTAAAATATGCTAATTAATTAAGTTACTGAAATTCTATCATTGAAAATCCAAAATTAATTACTCCGTATTTAATATAATCTTAGTTACCCTATGAAAATCTTCCTTAATATAAATTGGCAATGAACCATATGTACTCATAAAAAACCTATCAGGGCTTCCCTTATGCGTTTTTTCCCCTCTTAATTACTCCATTGTGCTTCTTTTCTCATCTTACTTCCCCTTACTTATTTTCTTCCTTTGATTAAAAAAAATTAGCTTAACATTGTGAATTTTATCATGTTGATCCATTGCTGCATTATAATCTTATATGAAACATACTATTTTAGATAAATATTTTTTTTTTTTTTTTTATAATTTGACATCGTTATGAATCATCGTAATTTTAATTACTTTTGCTTTCGTAGGAATCCAAAACGCATCCAACCGACTCAACAACGGAGAGGTGGTCGAGATTTGATAAGTATCAATCTTAGCTAATCGAGATTAATAATCAATAATCATAATGAAATTATAGGTACTTATCGAAAATATTGTAGATTTATTGCACGTAATATGTCTTTTATTTGTGTTGCCCCAAGACTATTGTCCTTCTTCTTCCTCGGTTAACATTGTTGTTTTCTATCAAGATGATTTCCCATTAAGGTTTTGTAAACCTAACGCTTTTATTTTGTTTTTCCTTATAGAGGGGATTAACAACTTTGTCTTATTTACCCATTGCTTTATCTTATATTATACTTCATCAATTCAAGACCATGTTATGAAGCATTAATTTGGTGAACGTGTGTGAAATTTTGTTCGTGATCTTCACTCCTAATGAATGTTCTGTTTAGCTAATAGCTAATACAGTTGCAGACTTGCAGTAATCGAGTTTTTATCATCTCGAATTTTCCGAACTACCTATACAAGTTTTTTCGGTCGATATTGGAGAAGTATTATTATTTTATATACGTGTACGTTTTCAAGTAGTTGTATTAAAACAAAAATATGATGCATAGATATATTCGTCATAAGGGAGACTGAACAAAACACTATAATGACCAACAATAGTGATATCGTTTTTCCATTATTTCCGCTTTTCCATTTGATTTTTCAAGTACTAATCTATTCTTTTGTGTAGTTTACAAGTCGCTTCTTGAGTTGTTTTCCTTTCGTGGTACTGGTAATTTTTACACCTTTGTCATATATATGTATATGTATTGTGGTATTGCTATCGGATTTTCTCACTTATGTTTATAATAACGTGTATATCGTAAGAATTTATTGTTCTCAACTTCTCATAGTAATTTACATTCCCTTCGATAAGTAAAAATGTACATCATAATAAGAGTTAGTGATGTACCAAAATAATAAGAGTTAGTGATCACTATGAATTTAGAAAATCTGAACGATTTAATTATGATAAAATGTACTTGGTATGTTTTTGCTTATGTTATAGTAGGACTCTAACATTCGTCTAATAATTTGTCCACAAAAAAAGTAGGACTCTAAAATATTAAATATATTACAAGTTTTAACTCACATAAATATAAAAATCACTAGGACTCTAAAAATATACGATGACATTGCTTGATAGTTTACGATGGTTTTTGTAATATTAGAGAGAGTAAAATTTATTTGGGTTGAGTAAATGGACATCAAATAAATTTCAAAAAGTGCGGTTTTAGGACAATGTAAATTAAAAGCTCAGTCAAGATCGAGTTTTTGTGTAATTTCATTCGCTACTCATAATTTATATGCTCTTTCAATTCAATGTTAAAATGTTCATTGTTCCGACGTGCATTTAATGACTTGGGTGTCTCCTCATTCCTCATTCCTCATTCATCATTCATCATTCAAATTCAAAGCTATATCTGATCAGAACAAATACACTTCTCTATATCTCAGCTTAATATTCTTTACCCAGTTTGATGAATGTTAATTAAGGAATTACACTAAAATTATTGTAGTTATATAGGTGCGGACTGCGGATCCTTGGTTCCATGCTAAGTTCATCATTCAAATTCAAAGCTATTACATTATACAGTATAAATACTTATTTAAGTTGAAAATTAAAACACTTCTTTATCTCACAGCTTAATAAAATTGTAGAATTAGTTCACTTAGATTTAGACCATGTTCTTTTTTGGTTTGAAAAGAGTTGAGCCGAACTTAATAGAGCTGCACTAAACTGAACTCAACTGAATGAAGCCGAACTGAACTGAAAAGAGTTAATTTGTGAATAATTGAATAAATGAGATCAGTTCAACTAAACTAAACTGAAATCAAAATAGCTGAAATTTAAGTCCAAAAGAACAAGGTGACGTCGCTACTTTCAGAAAACAATTGTACTCTCTATGCATCAATAAACATAAATAATCTCTGGCACTATTCAGCTATTACCCGGGCAACGTCCGGGCATGAAATCTAGTTGACTTATAAAATTTTGAGGAAAAATATGTATATACGCGGTATGTCACGTCATCACCTCGAACCACATGCCATGTAATCACCTGATTAAAGTGTGACACACCGTCATTTTCATCATATTACGTTGACCCCTATTCCACGTCGCCACACCATCACCTCGGGCCACATGCCACGTCATCATTGTCATATTATTTGAGTCTCATTGTCATACTTAGCGAGTTAGTGAGGGTAATGATGATGATGTTGGTGGTGGTGGTGGTGGCGGCGAGCATGGTGACAAGTCGATTAAGACGAGCAAGAAGAGATCAAACATATAATGGTAGGGGATTACGATATAAAAGAAGTTTTAAAAAATGCTAGAAAAAGATGTTCAACCCGTTTTTTCACCCGAAGCCGGCCGAAACCCGCATAGACTTGACCGATATTTTACCCGACCTGAAATACACCCGACTTGTATTTTATCCGAACCCGAAACTACCCGACCCGTAACCCGCCCGTTCGACCCGTCTGAAGGTCTACTTGCTAGTTACATTGCTTGAAATTTGGTGTCAAGTACACTACCAGAAAAGGGATGCTTGATAAGTGATGCTTTTTTGTCAACTAAGTAATGCATAATACTCCGTACTTTGCAATATGCTCCAACTATGAAACCATCTTTGATAAAAAAATGAAGAATAATCGATTCATGTAATTTCTTTCATGGCCATCTCCTTCAATTTTCACAATGTTACAATCTTTAATTTTTGAGCTGCTATTTACTTTAAAAGTTGCACTAAACTCAAAACTTCAAAGCAACCTATAACAAATCACTGTACAGTATAGGACATCCGGAAGGCAAATGAAAAATAATAACCTACACAACTGTAAATTAGGTACAAAGATGCAATCACTCGATCGACAAAAAACCAGTGTATGTAGTGTTTAGTGATGGCCTCGTCTAAGAGCTGAAAAGAATCCCCCTTGTTTGTCTCTGTTACGATCTTCTCCACTCGCAACCTGTTTAGTATACAACAATGTAATACTAAGCTTTGAAAAATATTACATCATGGAACCAATTAATGGAAAATATAATACTCCGTACTAAGCCACAGATGAGTGTGTATATGTTAGGTTTCTCAAAATTGGTCGGAGTTCATGGAATAAAGCAAAATGGCTACATTCTCGTTGTTAACTAATAGGGGAAGGTTAGACTTAGACCCCTTGAGGCCACATGGTCCGATGATGGCGTAAATAAATATAGGTTATTGTACCTCTTGGGCTATCTGTTGTAAAATAGGTATGATCTCGGAGAAGTTAGGTCGCAAAGCTGGGTCTTGTTGCCAGCATTTCACAAGCAGCTCAGCAAGCTTCGGATGACAGTTCTTCGGGATAGGAGGCCGTAAATTCTAACCATAATCAAAATACAAACAACTTCAATTTAAGTTGACTTTGGAATCAAACTTTTCTACCAATTAGATAATGTCCCTCTTTTACATAGGTTTAAAGCTCTCTTTTCTTTTCGACACGAAAACAGACCCACCATGATCCCGAGTCCCAACAATTCACGAGGGAAAGATTATGTTTACCTTCTGCACTTCCCCCACAGCCGCTTGTAATGGAGTCAAGTACTCATATGGAAGCTGCAGAATGAAAACAAACGAAAATGACAGCAAAAAGACGTCAATTATAATTGAGAAACAAAATCAGAGAAACTAGTAACACGTACATACAAATTAAAAGACTTGCATACCTTCCCTGACAGCAACTCCCACAAGACGATTGCAAAACTAAACACGTCTGCTTTGTGATCGTATGGCTTATGTTCAATAACCTACAATTCAAGACAAATAATTTCCCTGATCAAATTGGGCCAAATGCTCTTGGTAGATGCATTTGCATCAAATATTAGATCAATGCTAAATCAACGCGTAGGAGTATAGAACCCCGTAATATGTTGAGCTCTTTTTTGATGGTCGGAAGTGTTGGAATCTAGATGCAGAAGACATAATCGAATAAGATCAACTAGATCCAAATTTCATACTAGGTTAAGGAACTTCAACAATGCAAGATATAAAATGACAGCAAATAAGTCCATACTTGTGACGTTGTGAAGTTGGTTTCTTTTCACAGGAAAATTCTTTTCCTCCATAACTGTATATTCTACATGAGGAGGAAAGAAGCGATGATACAACTAAATGTATGTTCTATACACGTATATAAACTATTTGGCCATTTGGGGCTGCAGAGTTAAATAAGTCTCTAAAACTTAAAGTCTGCAAAAGGTGCACACCTCGGGAGCCATCCAACGGTAAGTGCCAGTTTCTGCAGTCATAACGCCTGATTGAGCCTTTACTCTTGCCACCCCAAAATCAGCAACCTTGACCACCTGAGGCCACATTTTGCGAAACAAATAAAATAAATTATAGGTTTTCAGAAGCAGTTTGTGTCTACAGTTATCTAACTAAAGTTTTTCTAAAAAGTTACTTCAAACAAGCAATTTTGACAGTAGAACAGTACACAAAAAGGTTCATCGTTAATCTTGTAACTGCAAAAACTGATGCTGTTACAAACCCTTAAGTAAATCTCCGCCTTCTTACCTCATTTTCATCCATGAGGAGATTGGCTGCCTTCAAATCCCTATGAATGATATTATTCTGATGCAAAAAGTCCATTCCTTTAGAAATATCAATGGCTACTTTTAGGAGAGATGGAAGCTTGAATGTGCCCTTATGCTTGTGCAGATAATCGTACACACTTCCACCAGACATAAACTCTGCAGTTAACCAAAGGGTAGAAAAAATGTGTTTACGACATATGGAGACAATTTAATAAATAATGTATATTAAGCGGGAAAAGTAGTAGCTCAATAATAGCTGCAGGAAATGTGGCCTAAGCATAAGCAATCAAATAGATACAAATTAAGAGAGCTGTACTAAAGATCAAAGACAAAGAGGCAAACAGGTTACCTGTGACGATGCATAGACTAGGAGGTTTTGTGCAGGCACCAATGAATTGAACAACGTTCTTATGGCGGATTTTCCTGCAAAAAAAAAATGCAAATGCTCTAGCTCAAATATACCATAAATTCAATTTCAGGAAAAGAAAATAATCACACTTCACATTTCATCTGTAGAATAAAAGTAGCCAAAAGGAGCGTAGCCAACAAACAGCGGAAACAATATCGACTTTGGCAGATTTTTACTCATTTTGCTAATAGCCTAACACCACATCTCAGGATAGATCTTGTAATGCGAGGATTTCTGAGTAAGAGGCACACAATAATATCAAAGTTGTTAGGTCAAGGAACCGGACCTCATAATATACACTTCCTGACCAAACTCTTTCTGTAAATCTGTATTTATTCGCTCAGTCTTGAGGACCTTGATTGCCACATCCTGACTGCAGTATGAACCCTTATATCTGATTTTCAAGAAGGTAATGGATAAGTTAAATCAAATAATTCAGAGAAAGCAAGAACGGCTACATAAAATGCCAAATCATCAATGACTTACAAATCACCGTATGACCCAGAGGCAACTTTCTTCTCAAATTTTAAGAGCCTTGCATCAATTTCCCAAACATCAGTGCCATCGTTTGGTATCTCCACGTGGTCACACTTAGATTCAACTGGTGTTAGCTCTTCCTCATCTAAAGGAGACGACGACTGCTGACTAGGCCAAGATGAGTCCTGTGATGCCATAAAGAGCGCAGTTTTTATAAGATGTAATATTAATTAAGAGACACCAGGAGGGTGACGACCATGTACAAGATTTCATAGAGGTGGCGCTCTTCTACAAAAAGACTCAATGGACAATGAGAGAAAGATAATCACGCTCTTAAACTATCATGCGTAATCTCATCTACAACGAAAAGAAAAGAAAAGAAAAGAGAAGATTTACATTTTAAATGAACAATAGAGGTTGGTAACCAACTAAACACATTCGAAGAAGTACATGAGCGAGTGAAAAGACGAGAAATTTAAAAGTAACAAAATACCTCAATTCTTTTGAGTTCTTTCTCTAAAGCAGATCTAAGCCTCTGAGTTTCCTAGAGGATCAAAATGAAAAGTAGTAATCAACATGCTGATCGATAAACTCCTACGCTATTCTCAAAAATAAAAAAGAACTTGCGACAATCGCTGATTATAAATGTAATATATACCCGAACAAAAGAACTCCATTAATAAATAAATAGAAGTCAGGAGCAACTTAGTCGTAATCAGAGAAAGAAGTAGAACCTCGTAAGGCCAGCCATCAACAACAAAAACGTCTAGAGAGTAACCATCTGTAGAAGAAAAGGCATGTGCTTCCTGAATATTCAGCCCTACCTCTGCCAGCAGCGATGTTAGCTGCAAAGAAAAGAGATCCAATCAAGCAACTGCCCACTGACTGGGGGAAGGGGAAGGTCTACTAAAACGGCCAAACTCCGAGTCCACAATTATTTGTATAGAAAACAGGATTACCAACCTGACTAAGAAGTTTTGGCTTGTCATCTGAAGAAAATGTGATTTCATGCATGGGCCTGCATAATCATCGGCTGCAATTGTAAGCGTATGTAAGCAGAACAATTAAATAGGATGCATAATAGATACGGAAACTGTTGTGGAAACTGCAAGTACTAAACCGGTAGAACGTACACCTATTTTCTAAGCTACATCTAATAACAATTGGCAAAAATTGGTAAGCTAACATATGAGGATCGGCACAAGCTTTATGGAAGTAATCAAATCAAGGGAAATTCTTACTGGTACACCTGTGTTTTCACCGTTTCTAAGTTGTACCCGAACCAAAAAAAACTTTGATTGGCTATCACTTTTGGCCACGAGTTCAGATGAAAACGTTGATTCTTAATTCAAACCGAAGATGATCAACCGAATATGAGAACATTGATTTTTTTATCCAATTATATGTTACAAGACATGAAAATTATGCATACACCACTGTACAAGAAAAACGTGAAATTATGCCTAGTAGCATTTACCGCAGAAGCTTTGAACTCGCATGTGCATCATCCTCTTCCACGTCATCAAGTCGTTTTCCTTCAAGTGCAAGGGCTTCAAGATTAGGAGATGAACCAAATGAAGGAGGTGGATGACTATAGACAGTAAACATGTCGCAAAAGACGAGACAGTATATCAGCACAGTGATAAGATAAACATAAACAGAATCGATTATAAGCAATCAGCATGCGCACCTTTTCCGTGTTAAAGGAGAAGATTCCAGAGTCGTATCATTTGCTGTTGTATCAGACGCATTAGGAACCTAATCAAAGTAGCAACAACATCTGTTAGTACATGTACAAGCAATCCAAAGCATACTACCAATAAAAAAGCTGAATAACCCAGAATTAACAGAATTTCAAGGCCATTATCAGCCTATAAGAAACTGTCCATGATTTTACGTGTTAGGATTAATTCGCAAAATCAATTATTAAAGCGACAGAAAATAACGCCGATTAAACAAAAAAGCTACACCAGATCAACTGTTTTAGATTCAACAAGGCAAGATTTTCTCTACACAAACTACGTAACATTCATGATTCACGACGATCAAAACAAAAACACAATAGCTTTAAAACATTATTCAAGCACAGATGGTCTACCTCCAGACGGGCCATTTTGGTTTTTTCCAAAAAGACGGGATTTTAAGACCATTTTCTAGTCAAATGTGACCACTTTTGGAAAACAAGCTAGTTACCGTAATATAAGCCGTAAACCAGCTGGACCATTGTGGTTACATTTGATCATAAAGTGGCTACAAAATCCCGTCTTTTTGGAAAGACGAAAATGGTCCGTCTGAAACAAGAATTTGTGATTCACCCAATGCTCATAAATCCCAAAATTTGCATATTAACTAACAATTCGACACACATTATACAAAAAGAAATATATAAACCCTACACATAACTATATTTACACTAATTTTTCGAAAAAAAACACAGCTAAATTGAAACATGCAACATCAAAAAACGAATAACCAAACAAGGTTAGCCCGATGTACACAGTCTCACCCTTGTGTTTCCGAAAAATAAATAATCAAAAAACAAACCTGAACCAATCGGACGTCAAATGCAGGTCGATTAGTAGGATCATGAGCAAGAAGTAACAATCTTTTATGCGTTAATACATCTTCAGCTCTCTCCACATTTACATCCAACGCATACCTATAACATATCATCATCAGTTATTCATCACCACCAAATAAATAAATAAATAAAACAAATCGTGCATGCAGACGATGCCAGCTAAGCTAGTTGGTAAAATCACGAGGGGTGATACTCATGATCTGGGTTCAAAACCCGTCAACATCAAATTCAGCCTTCTGGCTCCAAATCCAAAATTATTAAATAAAACCGTCTTACAGTGTGGGACGATCCTTATATTAGTTAAAAACACATTTTTCACCGTCAGTAAATAATGAGCGTTTTTATATAAAAAAATCAACCGGTCTCCTATTGTAAGACGGTCTTACACAATAATTATCGTTAGGTTAAGTGTACCTGACAGGAAGACGGTGAAAGTGAGCCCAAAGTTGATCATCAAAACCAGGAATAATAGCTTCAGAATGATTTAATTCCTTCAACTTTCGAAGCACTTCATTATAAACCTCCATCTTTTGTCGCTGCTTCTTGCTAATCTGCGCCGTCGTCAATGGCGTTACCCTACAAGGGCTACAACTTTCTCCATTATTTTCCACCACCATTTTTCACTATTAAGGCTCTGTTTGGTAAAACTAGTTAATCGCGGAAAATTTTCAACAAAAAATGATTTAGATTATGCTTAAATGATGCAAGATTATGGTTTTGAATATAAGGAGTATATAGTTTGAGGTTCCTTTTTTAAACAAAATTGTGGGGTTTATTTATAGAAGTTTGGTGGGAAATTAAATTAAAGTAAGAAAAAGGTGATGATCTGAGAAGGCGTCGACATGGATTATGACTTAATGCTCATCCAATTAACAGAAAGAGGGCTGGATTTAGCTGGTCAATCTTTTTTATGATAAAAAACAATTAATTAATTAGGACTATTTCTTAATTATATTTAGGATTAGTCTAAAGTTTTTAGGACATGTTTCCAATTATGAATATAAATCTAAAGTGCAACTTATAATAATATAATCTTTTTTTCAAGGGGTGTACTAAAAAATTGGGGTTATGCATTGTGAAATTTTGAATTTTTTGCTTTTAATTGTTTTTCAAATATAGCATCTGATTTTCCAAATTAACGTTCTTTTCAAAATATTTCTCACTTATTGTGCACTTTATTAACTTTGAACTCGCTCCTTGAAGAAGCGGTTTCTCTCTTTCAGTTGTTCAAAATGTGTTCAGTTTAAACAAGTTCATATTTGAAGGAATAAAGGGGAGCTTAAGTTTCTATTAAAAACTAATGACTTTACCTCTTATATAGTAAAAATCAACAAATTACGAAAAAAAAAAAAAAAACTGCCCTACCCTTCCATTCGGTGTTTTTGGGGGGGGGTGGCGGGAAAAATTTTCACTTTGG
>JAYMSF010001614.1:0-11683 GCA_036897335.1 Silene vulgaris
TGACTTGACACTAGTTTTGTGTAGCTGTAGAGTAAAGAGTAGGATTTGTCCATCAGAAACATTCCATTGTATGCTGGACAATAGATGTAAGCCGGATAATAGATTGTACTGCCTAGATTTTGCTGTCTTCACATTTAAGAAGCAAAAACCGTGTACAACAACACACACAATTATTGAAAATAATTCAGAAAACTTACAACTTGAATTCAATGTCTTCTGCATCCCATGAGGCAATTAAACTCTTCATGGTATCAGAGCCTCTGGATTGAGGAGACTGATAACCATCTACTAACACAGCATTGAAGGCTTGCCTATTTATAAGGCATTCAACTTTGCTGAAATCACAAACACTTTTCCATTCTTATCATATCTAATGGAAAATCCTTTCTCTAACACTGAAACCACAAATACCATCTCAAAAACTCCCTCCTTCATGGAACCAACTGATCCTTTATATCTCCATCCAGCTGAGAGTGCTCATCCTCTTGCAGTTGACACCAAACTGTCAGGGATTGACAACTACCTGGAGTGGAAGAGACAAATGGAAATAGCCATTTGTTCAAAGAGGAAACTTGGGTTCCTGACTGGAGTGGTCAAGAGACCAACTGATGACCCACTGAGGCAAGATGCCTGGGACACTTGCAATAGCTTGCTCATTTCTTGGATCTTCCACAATGTGGAGACATCAATCAAAAAGTCTGTTCTATACACCAAGACTGCCAAAGAAATCTGGGATTATCTCCAGAAGCAATTCTCTGTCAGTAATGGTGCTAGAAAGTTCAGACTGAATAAGGAATTGGATGATCTGGAACAAGGGGATAAATCCATTTGTGAGTATTTCACAGAGCTGAGGATTTTATGGCAAAACCTGGAGATCATGACTGATTGGCCTCCTCTTAGCCAGGTCACTGCTGAAACTAATGCCTGGCTAGACACTCTTCTCAGGGAACAGGAAGAGAGGAAGCTGTTTCAGTTCCTACATGGTCTGAATCCATCCTACAAAACCATGAGAACCAATGTTCTGATGATGAATCCTTTGCCAACTGTGGAGGAAGCAGCTGCTTTATTCCAGCATGAAGAAGCCCAAAGAAGAAACTACAAAGGAGCTGAGAAAATGGAAATAGACAATGCTGCTTTCCTTGCTGGTGAGAAGGAAGATGACACTGATTCAGCATGTCCTATCTGCAAAAGAAAGGGACATGAAAAAGACAAGTGCTGAAGGGTGATTGGATATCCACCTGATCACCCTGTATCAAAGAAGTATCCAGAAAAGTCCCAAGCCTACAAGTCCAGGGGTGGACATCAGGGATCAGGATCTAGAGGTTCCAGATCTGGAATGAGCAGAGGAAGAGGAAGCTCAAACCATAACAGGTATGGGAAAATGTCTGCTAATGCTGCTATGGGAGAAGGTCAAGGTGACTCTGGAGGGTCTATAACCCTGACTGCCCAGCAATTTGCTCAGCTCATGAGCAATCAGAAGGGAAAGGAAACCTCTTATCCTGAAACTGAGGATGAATTAGAGGCAAACTTTGCAGGTATGGCATATTTAAATTGTTCATATGCATCTAAAACTTCACATGAGTGGATCATTGACTCTGGAGCCTCAAACCATATAGTGTTTGACTTGACACTTTTGGAAAATAAAAGGGAGTTGAAAATCAAACCTAAAATTAACCTACCAAATGGAGAAACATCAGCTGTTTCTCATGTAGGGACTTACATGTTTGCAAATGGCATAACCCTGCAAAATGTTCTACATGTTCCCACTTTCAGACATAACTTGATGTCTGTTCAAAAATTGACTAGAGATGAGCATTGTCATATAACTTTCTATGCCAAAATGTGTGTTATACAGGACTCTCACACCAAGATTACTAAGGGAGTTGGAAGAGAAAACAAGGGTATCTATTATCTACTAAATAATGATAAAAAGTCACCTCCTGAGTCAGTTTATAATTCTGGTCTAAGTAGTAACTCTGCTTTATGTAATGGTACTGTGTCTGTTAGTTCTGCTGCTCTAAGTAAGGAATCAGGTTGCACAATCACTGAACCTAGCAGTGATTCCTGTAATGCACCTGATAAGTTGTGTAATGAAATGCCAATTTTCAATAACAAGGATCCTGATATCTGGCATTTAAGGCTAGGGCATGCTTCTAATACTAAACTGCAACATATTTCACATATTGCCAAACACTCACAGTTGAAATCTGATAAAATATGTATAACCTGTTCAATGGCCAAGCAAACAAAGTCACCATTCCCACTCAGAACAGAAAAGGCCAGTGACCTGTTTGAATTGGTGCATGTGGATGTCTGGGGACCATATAGAAAGGAAACAAGAAACAGACATAAGTATTTTTTGACTCTAGTTGATGACCATAGCAGAGCCACATGGGTTTATCTCATGAAGAGCAAATCAGAAGTTGCTCATCTTCTTGTAAACTTTTACAATTTTGTCAAAAATCAATTCAACAAATCAATAAAGGTTCTCAGATCTGATAATGCACTAGAAATAACTGAGGGAGACAGCAAAAAGTTCTTACTTTCCAAAGGAATATGGCAACAGACAAGTTGCATTGATAGGCCACAACAAAATGGAGTGGTGGAAAGGAAACACAGACACCTCCTTGAAGTCAGTAGAGCAATCAGATTCAGCTCAGGACTGCCACTGACTTTTTGGGGGGACTGTGTCTTGACTGCTGCTTTCATCATCAACAGACTCCCATCACCCCTTGTGAAAAACAAGACCCCATATGAGGTCTTGTTCAACAAAACTCCAAACTATGAGATAATGAAAGTCTTTGGGTGCCTTGCTATGGCTTACAATCCAAGTAGAGACAAAGACAAATTTCAACCAAGAGGAATCCCATGTATTTTCATAGGATATCCCCTATCTCAAAAGGGATATAAGATGTATGATATAACCCAAAAGAAGGTGTTTGTTACTAGAGATGTTAAATTCTTTGAGGGAGTATTTCCTTGCAGAACAAAGAACTTTGCTCAACAACTGCCAATGTTCCAGTCACAGCACAGTGAAGAACATCAGATTCCCATCATGAGTGACACCACCACATTCATTGAAGCTGACACCACTCCAGATGAGGTCCTTGAAATAGAAACAACAGAAACTCCATATCCTAATGAGGAACTCAGTCAAAACACCAATGAAGTCAATTCACCTGAGGTTCCTGTTGTACAGGAAAGGCCAAAGAGAGATAGAAGGCCCCCTGAATGGACTAAGGACTTCATAGTCAATAATCCAGTTATGGCCCCTTCAACTGTGGCCAATGTAGCCCAACTTCATCTGCATGAACCATTTGCTGGGCACATCAGTCTGAAGACTGATCATACAGATCCCTCACCTTCCAAGAACCAATCAAAGATCCTAAATGGATCCAAGCTATGAAACTGGAGTTGCAAGCTCTCCATGATAACAACACTTGGATTCTGAGTGAGCTGCCAAAAGGCAGAAAGGCAATAGGATGTAAATGGATCTACAAGACCAAATTTAATCCAGATGGAACTATTGAAAGGCACAAGGCCAGATTGGTAGTACAGGGATTTAGGCAAATGTATGGCATAGATTATGATGAGACCTTTGCCCCTGTAGCAAAAATGTCTACAGTAAGAGCTCTATTGGCTGTAATCTCCATCAACAATTGGGAAACCTGTCAAATGGATGTAGCCAATGCCTTTCTACATGGTGATTTGAGAGAAGATGTGTATATGAAGCTGCCACAGGGCTATTGTGATAAAGTTCTTGATGTTGGTGGAAAGGGGGAGCATGCAAACTCAGAAGGCAAGGTCTGTAAATTGCTCAAATCACTCTATGGACTCAAACAAGCTCCTAGACAGTGGTTCTCCAAACTGTCTCAAGCACTACTCAACTGTGGTTTTAAACAATCACATGCTGACCACTCCCTCTTTGTCAAACAGCAGAATGGCAATACTACTGTGGTACTTATATATGTTGATGACATGGTCATTGCAGGAGATAGCTCCTCAGAAATACAAGACCTTAAGACACATCTAAATTCTTCATTTCACATGAAGGACCTTGGAGAGTTAAATTACTTTCTTGGGTTAGAAGTGACTAGAAGCACTGCTGGTATATTCATCTCACAACAGAAATATACAATGGACTTACTCAAGTCATTTGGCATTGAGAAGTCTAAGACAGCAAAGCTACCAGTCAATCCAGTAATCAAGCTGGAACCAGGCAAGGGCACTCCCTTACCTCAACCTGATGTTTACAGGAAGCTGGTTGGAAAATTAATCTACCTCACCATCTCTAGGCCTGATATTGCCTTTTTAGTGCAACTCTTGAGTCAATTCCTGCAATCTCCCACATCAGACCATATGCAAGCAGCCAGGAAGGTACTCAAGTATCTCAAAAATGCTCCTGGTCAGGGTATTCTATTTGCAAGTCAATCAGCAGCTAAGCTCACTGCATACTGTGATTCTGACTGGGCCTCATGCCCATTCAGCAGAAGGTCCACAACAGGCTATTGCATCCTACTTGGTGATTCTCCCATTTCATGGAAATCAAAGAAACAGTCTGTGGTATCTAGATCTTCAGCTGAAGCTGAGTATCGTGCAATGGCAATGACTACATGTGAAATCACTTGGCTGTCTCAATTGCTTCAAGACCTAGGCCTGAAACATCTAGGTCCTGCTCATTTAAAGTGTGATAATCAAGCTGCTCTTGCAATAGCTGCCAATCCAGTGTATCATGAACGCACTAAGCACATTGAAGTGGATTGTCACTTTATCAGGGAGAAAATACAGCAAGGGCTCCTAACAACATCCTATGTCAACACAAAAGACCAAGTGGCTGACATTTTCACTAAATCCTGCTCAGTAGCTCAGCAGAGTCATCTTTTGTCCAAGATGGGAGTTACAATGAATCTCCACTCTCATCTTGAGGGGGAGTGTAAAGAAGACTCAAGAATGGTCAATGGTACAAGACAAGATCCTAGTACTAGCCTGCAAACTACAACAATGAATCCTAGAGCCTACACACACCTAAAAGCAAGAAGAAAAGCATCCTAAGTTCCTTGAAAATGACTTGACACTAGTTTTGTGTTGCTGTAGAGTTAAGAGTAGGATTTGTCCATCAGAAACATTCCATTGTATGCTGGACAATAGATGTAAGCCGGATAATAGATTGTACTGTCTAGATTTTGCTGTCTTCACATATAAGAAGCAGAAACCGTGTACAACAATTCATACAATTAATGCAAAATTACTCAGAAAACTTACAACTCGAATTCAATGTCTTCTACATCCTATGAGGCAATTAAACTCTTCAAAAACAACGCACCAGAAAAGAGCAGAAAGAAATCAGAATAAGCGTGCCCCGCTTAAATGAAAAATAATTGGAAGATATCAAAGAAATAGGCTGAAAAGAAAAATTGAAAAATATCAAATAAATGGAGGGACTATATGTAAAGTAATTTGATGTAGAAAAAAAGGATAAAATGAGTATTTTAGTTTCTCTAAAGGCGTTTATATCGATTGTCTTGCAGCTTGTTTCTCAGCGTCTGGGGCGTTCATTGTGCTAAGTTTACTCTTGTATGTCAAAAGAAGAAACTCGTCAAAAGACCGAGAATTAGAGGTTTCTCAACAGGAAAGAAAGGTTGATGTCGAGGCTTTCCTGAGAAGTCATGGATCTTCAGGTCCAAAAAGATATACATATACTGATCTTAAGAAGATCACAAATTCCTTTCGATACAAACTTGGCCAAGGAGGATATGGCACCGTGTACAAAGGACGGCTTCAAAATGGCAACCTAGTTGCAGTAAAGATGCTACACAAATCTAAAGGAGATACAGAGGAGTTTATTAATGAAGTTGCAAGTATCGGAAATACTAATCATGTAAATGTGGTCAAGCTCTTCGGGTTTTGTTATTCGGGTAAAAAACGAGCTCTTGTGTATGAGTACATGTCTAATGGATCTCTAGAGAAGTTTCTATTCACGGGCAACAACTATCATTCACTAGGATTGGAAATATTATTCGAGATTGCTATTGGAGTCGCAAGAGGACTAGAGTATCTACACCGAGGGTGTAACACTAGGATATTACATTTTGACATTAAGCCTCACAACATTCTTTTAGATGAGAACTTTTGCCCAAAGATTTCCGATTTTGGACTAGCCAAGTCTTACCCGCAACAAAGAGACAGTAGTACACTATCGATCACTGAAGCACGGGGAACAGTGGGGTACATTGCTCCGGAGGTATTTCTTAAGAGTTTTGGTGGTGTCTCCCACAAATCAGATGTGTATAGTTATGGGATGTTGGTCCTAGAAATGGTTGGTTGTAGGAGAAAAGCTCATGTTGAAGGTGTACTTAGTAGCGAAGAATATTTTCCTCAGTGGATATACAATCAGCTTGAACAAGGAGAGGAGACTAACCAAGAAGGGATTTTAAGCAGCGAGGAAATCGAACTGCAAAGGAAGATGATCATAGTAAGTTTATGGTGTGTAAAGACCAACCCATGTAGACGACCAGCAATGAGTAAAGTTGTGGAAATGCTCGAAGGAGCCCTTGAGTTAGAAGCTCCGGAAGCATCTTCACTATCTGCTTCTCCAAGGTCACATCTCACAGCACTAAGCAGTGAAGTGTTATCCACAATTCCAGATCAACTGGTCTTAGATGCTTAAATAAGTAATCAACTATTTACATTATGCGCTTGTTTTAGTTTTTTCTTAAAGAACCCGAGCTTGACTTAATTGTATAAATATGATTACTGAAATCAGCAATCAGTTTCTTTCAAACTTGTTCTAACCGCTAAGCTATCATTCTGAACAACCAACTAAAGCTGATCGCTAGTAGGGAATATGTTATTCCAGAGATAAATATCTATCTTCTTTATGTTAAGATACTATTACGATATTTATACCATATTAATTGGAAAAATTAGGAGGGTTCAGACAAGTTCCATACTCCCTGTCTCCCTCTATTTTACTGAATTAGCCAAATTTCAAAAATCTTACTCACAATTATAGCGTTTGGAGTTGGGACTAGTTCAGTAATTTACGGGGTGCATAACATTCAAAATGAATAAAAGAAAACATTACATATACACGAAAGATTCAATACCTGGAAGTACCAGAATTAAGGCAACAAATATTTTGCTGTCATCAGAATCATAGTCACCCCCAATACCCAATGGTCACTAACTCACTATCGGTGCAAGCTTTGCGGCTTTAATCTGAAGTATTTCAAGTACTTGACCTACCACGTCTTTTACCTAAAGAGCTTGCTAATCTGGATTTGAAATAAGGTCAAATTTTGAATTCAAGAAGAAACCAACATAATGGTGATGCTCAGCCTCAAGTCATTTAGGTCGAATGATTTTGGTGAGGGACAGGCATGATCAAAAGCTTCAAAAATGCCATAAGAGAACTTACAGATATGAGTAAATAGTTTCCATTCTGAGGGAGCTTTCATACAGTTCCAATCACTCCTTAACCATAGACGTTAATATAGTTCCCAAGTCGCAGATTCTTGCAATTCGTAGATCTGTTAAGAAAAACTCTTTGAAGTGAATGACAATGCTCAAACAAAACAATTATAGACATCTCAATTTATGGTAATCCAAAGTGATGGGCTCAAATGGGTAGAATTAATGTCCGCTTTAAACTAAAAAAGATATGCTGAATTTGCGATCACTGTGAAAAATCCAATTATATAGGTAACATCACAGCAACAGCCCCCATCAAAACCTCAGTCCAAACTGTTTTTTTTATTGGCTAACATCTTCACCTTGAGCTAAATAAATATATAGTTTACATACAAACGGAGGTTCATTGAGCTCTTAGTCGCTAATAAATTAACATAGGCAGTAGTTAATAATTAAGGAAGTAAGGAACTTCCAAATAATTTAAAAGGTTTGGAACGAGTACACAGTCGTCTTACGCCTGAATATAAAACATGAATTTTATCGGCTATCTCTTTCCTAAATTGTCTGCAACCGTCTCCTGTGATGGAACAATTTAAGTAATACGGAGTACATAATTTGACACACTAAGAACCAAGTCACAGGCAGCAACTAGACACATTGTTATGAAATCATTGATCACAAATTCACGATGAATTCCAAACATCAGACAAAATGGTAAAATGCCAAATCAATCAATTTCAAAGATTCATATTCGACGACAACTAACTAAACAAGCAAAAATTGTACTCTGTATCAATACACAAGCGCGACCAGGTCGAGAAAAATGCAGCTAATTCATATAATTCTCCGTCCAATTCTCTGAAATCTGTAGAAATACAAAGGCGTAATAGCTAGCAATACAATAGAGATGTCCGTCTCATACGAATAATACAAACGGTAATCTTTCGACGACTCCCGATTCTAATACTTTTTTCTAGTATAAAAAAAATAGCACGGAGTATGAAAATCAAACAAGGAACTTGAACAAAATAGGACTTTACGCCAAATTAATCAGCGTTACTATCGACCATGAAACGAGCCCGTATACGCCATGAAGAGGTATTCTCGATGAATCTCGATTCTGTACACCATCCATCCCGATCATTTGTTTACGTTTTTTTTAATCAAATGTAAACAAATGATTGAGATGAAAAGTAGTTTTCAATCATGTGATTTTTATAAAGGAATATAAAAGTTCTTTTGGGGTGGTTTTGAAGTTGAAGGTCGAGAAATCAAAGTCATTTTGGGGGTTAAATTAGGGTTTCGAAGAGGAATGCCGGTGGAAAATGAGAAAAACTGTTACAACTTCGCATAGTGGGAATTTCAGAAATGGAGGGAAACACTCAGCTACACTACGTACTCGTAGGCCTAGGCGCCTAGCAAGTTTTGGTCGACAACTCTAGATCAAACAACACAAATTCTACGGGGTATAATAGATTGGATCGGCAAAAGTGTTTTTCTTTTTGTGACTCGGGAGTACTAGAGGTGTTTAAATGCGGGTTTGGGTTGTATATGGGCTGGGTTTACGTTAAACTTTTCGACCATGAACAATCGGATTAGCGGGGTTTGGAACGGGTTAATGAGTTGGTCCTTGTATTTTTCTTAAAAAACATTGTCTGTACCCGCTTATTTAGCGGGCGGGATGGGTCGGGTTCCATGGATGGGACGACCCATGAACAGCTCTTAGTCTGCAGTCAATAATCGGACAACTTAGATAGTTAGATATTTACCCGAGGTATGTTGCTTCATTCATACCAAGGAAAGCCATGGAAAGTATCTGTCGAATACTGTACGATATTTGTAATGCATTGAAAAGTAGATTTTTCAAAATTAACAATTTGATATCTTTGATAAGATTAGTAAACAATTATTCAAATTCAAAGCAAAATCTGTAACACAAGCGGGAAGACTTGTCCTTAAAGGCTAACCTTATTTCAAAAGCTAATTTCCAAATGTAAAATTTTTTTATTCCTTATGTTCATAAACAAGTTGATAAAATTTGTAGAGATTTTTTATAGAAGAAAAACCAAGACCGGAAAGGCTCTAATCTAGTTGGATGAAATAAAGTATGTCGGATGTCGCCCTTTATTCTAAGGAGGCTTGGGTATTTGTAAAGCTGAAATTTTAAATAAAGCATTTCAAATGAAATTTCTGTAGAAAACAATTTTAACATAAGATAATAACATTTGGATTACGCTAGTAAAGCAAAGGTATTTAGAGGATGATTCCCTATTTGAGCATTCCCATATACAAAGGAGTTTTGGCAGTGGCGTAAACTTATGTCTGTTTGAGAGATTTTTAGAAAAGGACTTAGATGGTAGGTTGGTGACGGAAAAAGTATAAATTTTGTAGATGGATAATTGGGGTTTCCCAAAACTCATTTGCTCTTATATTATTAATGCAAATTTTGTACAAGAAACTTGATAGCTAGTGATTTTATCACATCTGATAGGAATTATACAGACATTTATTCTTGATTTGGGTATTGTTCAATAGATTTTAGATATACCTATTCCTCATAATGATATTCCTAATAGAATGGGATGAGGTTCATCACTTGATGGATCTTTTTCTATTATACGTCAGTCACTTGGTTGGTTGAAGGGGTCTTTAATCATAATCTTAACGAATGTACATTTGCCTGGGTTTGGAAGTGTCATCTCTCCCCTAAGATTAAGCCATTTTTATGGAAACTTTGTGTGGACGGACTTCAATTCCTACGAGGGAGCGATTTCAACAATCTCATGTCTCTGTACCTATCCATTATTGTACTCTTTGTTATCATCACACCGAAGATTGAGGCCGCCTTTTCTTTAATTGCCCGTTCTCCATATTATTTGTCAAGTCGTCGGTTTTGGTGATGTTGTTACATTCTATCACCGTCACATTAATTATCAGTACTCGTGTCTTTTGTGGAAAAAAAGTATTGCTTTTAAGGCACTATTCTATTCCCCTCAAGTCTTTTCTAAAGACCAGTTGTATTTGGTGGAATTTGTGGTTTAAGTGTCTAATAGAAATAAATTTATTTTTTGAGAACATTTTGGAAATGTAAATAAACTTTCACAAGCAATTTTGAATTTACTTTTCTTATTGTTTACCCTTAAGTATAAAGCTTTGAATAACAAAGACACTAACCCAAAGCATTGTCGGCTTGTCACCTTGATCTTAATAATGACATTGATAATATTGTTTGGCATAAGCCACCAAATAATTATATGAGTTCAATTTTGATGGTTCAAAAAGTGATGATAAACATACAGCTCTAGGCTTCGGTATTAGTGACCATAATGATAAAGTACAATTATTAGAATATCAGATGCTAAATCTTGCGGTCAAGTCAGTGTTCTCTTAGCCGAAACTCTTGCTCTTATAGAAAGTATATATAATCATAGCTAAAACTCTGGGTTTTAACATTTTAGTTATTGAAGGAGATAATCTTTGCGTTATTAACTTTATTCGTGGAACGTGGAAGGTCAATTAAGAAATTTCTTCTTTAATCACCGATACTAGGGTAAAACTTTCTTATTTCACGAAAGTGAAGTATTCTCATTGTTTTTTGGGAAGCCAATAAAGTAGCTGACTTTATGGCTAATTTGTGCATTTAAGTCCTTCTTCGAGGTGGCTTGAAAGTCATTGGCTTTCACTCTCCTCCCTCATCCTATCCTTTGTCGTCTCGAGGTTCAAAATCGCCTCCTCCAACTTCTCGAGACTTTCCCTCACTTGGATCACAATGCCCTCAAAAAAAGGAGTTTTCTTGTCCAACACCTCCAAAGACTCTATGCAGCAGGAGCTAAGGGTAGGGGTCTCTCATTTTTCAAATGCCAATAGAAACTAGTCCATGGAGCATTGCAAAGACATGCCCAAAACTGAGAGAGATTTGACATTGCATCCATGCAACAGGCCCAACTTTGAAGCTGAATATCTAAAGTTCTACTCATGCTTTTCCTGTGATTCTTGTATAATTTTGAAGCCTGATATGCCAACTAAATGTGAGCTTTGGAATGGGACCAAAAGCTATTTTATTTTGGGAGAAATGCACCTTCAAAGTGGAGCAGCCCAATCTGAAATGCTTCAGTAACTTCAGAATGTTTGGTCTGAATTCAGATGGCTATATCTCAAGATTTACTTGGTGAAAATTTGATTTCTTTATATGTATGAAATCTTGAGAGAGTCTACTTTCCAATGGAGTTGGAATTAACAGGATTCAATGTGTAGATTGATCACAATCAGCCTT
>JAYMSF010001615.1:0-11682 GCA_036897335.1 Silene vulgaris
TTTTTTTTTTTTTTTTTTTTTTTTTACATTATCTGAGTTCTTAGGGGCATTTGTTTCTAAAATATGGTGAAGCAAGTAGTCACCAACCTTCAACCATTTTATTCCAGCGGTAGAGGAAAAAACATTATGTTTAAGCAATTTATTTGTCGTAAGCCTGAGACGGATAGGATCATCTATGGTTCAATGGTTGTTTCATCAACCAAAAGTCAATAAAGGACTTAGGGATTACCAGTTGACTAATTTCGGGTTTTGGTAGAGTGCAGTTGAAATTAGCCATAAGTTGCTAATTTCTTCTGAACAAAGAACAAATTACCCCTTTTACAAAAATAAGATGGAGGGGATTCGAACTCGTAGATTATTAAATCACCGGGAAAACCCCTCTTCGATACAAAGAGGGAAAATTCTTAAGAAAAGACATACGGAGTACATCCTATTTGGCTATTTCCTAAAAGAATATTTACATATTCTATTCTATTACTTACTTTTATTGCCTTCGTATATGTCGACCGTGATAACCGTGACTAGGGGTTTTGAAGCACCCTGTTCCCGCGATTTGGTATGAAAGTAGTCTAATATATAGCAGCAAGTCAGCAACCGCCAGTACGCGGGCTCTTCTTTAAGAGGGAAAAAAAAAGCTGAGTTTACACTTGCAGTTACAGTCATGAGATAGGGTGTCCTACTTTTTAGCTTGGGGTTACTTTCTTATGTATAGCAAACAATTGCCAAATATTTTCCATCTTTCCGGGCAGTACTCATAATGTTAGTCTGCCACTGCGAGGTCGATACTATCCGGATTTTTTTATCACAGCAGTTTCCCTCAGTCTTAGCGTTTGATTATGATGATTCTGACGATTCTGAAACTCAATACCAAAATAGCAGTTTCCCTCAGTCTTAGCGTGTTTTTCCTTCCGGAAACACACCACATAATAATAATGTGTTGTAATAAACAGAGTAGTACTAGACTGCTCCCTGTCTCTCCCTTCATCATACGAAGTACTTATGTAGTTGTATTGTCTCAACTCTCAACGTAACTCGGTTCGTTGATAACTTCATCTTTTAACCAATATTTATTCATAGTATACACTTATAACTACAGTTTTGTACAAATAAAATTCGAAACTACTGTATATATTTCGACAAATTAAACGTGACAAAACCTTACACATTTATCCGTACGATAGATAATACTCCATATTTGCTGGAGCTAACTATGTTTTTTATCCATACGCAGGTGATATGCCTGGATGTAGTATCTGATGCTGCCTGACATATGGGATAAGGAAAAATGAGCTTATACAGGACAATATTGCATGACTTAGACATAATAGAAGCTGATGTCGAGAGATTTTGTGGATCCTCAACGCACAATCTCGAAAGTAGAATCGAGTTGCTCAGGCATGGGTTGATGTACATCATACCATATTGGGATTCACGTCTTGGGGAGACATACTCTCTTAGACAAGTAGAAGATTACTTTTACTCATGTAGCTACCCCGAAGATGAGGATGGAAATGAAATCATTGATTATTGGTTGCAAAATGTGGTCTGTAGGATTGGGTCATCGTGCAACGGGGATGAGTGTCTCTGGCACACGGCCGATTACTTTTACTCATGTAGCTACCCTGAAGATGAGGAGAATGATTGGGTTAAATACGCAAAGTTAGTGCTGGAAAGTCTGGAATCAGTTCAGTATGTTGAGGAAGTAACTCTTTCAATGTCAGATAAGTTTAGAGCCATTAAACAAGGACCTGGACTCTTGCTATGTTTTCTTAAGTCGGTGGCATTTGAAAAATTAAGTAAGAGACTAAGAGATGATATGTCAAGGCGTATGAAAGATTATGCCCAGCGAGCTATGCGCATCTTTAAGCTATTGCCGTTGACCAGTGTTGATGGAAAGAGCGACATTTCTACATTAGCGGAGGAGATAGCAAATCATGTAAGTTACTGGCGGAACATTAGGAATAGCAAACCCCTCAATATAACCTTGGAAGACGAATGTGGACCCGAGTATGAGACTCTTGTTTGCATCACTGATGATCTGCAATTCCTTCTGACCACACTATTGAAGAATTTTCCTTCCCAGATGGTATCGGACATTAGACGCATAACACGCATTGCCAATAAAATGGAGGATATTCGATGTGCACTTAGTCCAATGTGGGTTAAAATATTTGTAGAGAGTGGTATATCATATGCCATTACAAGAGATATATATTTCTGGGTTGATGAGGCCTATGAAACAATTTCGAATCTCAACACACTTGATAATATTATACTTAATGATACCGGACATAGGATTGCTCAGGTCAGATATGCTGTCTTTAAGATAAACATGAAATATACAATAATTCCCAGTTGTATTGACGATTTCTTCAGATATGCGAGGCTGATATTGGAGGATGTTGTGTTAAGTAATACTCCTGCTACCAGATATCTAAGGCAGCTCAACTTACTCCACACATTTATCAAAGACACCGGAAATGTGTTGCAAGTAAGTATAGCTCTCCAGGATAAGTATAACCTACAACTAATCTTCCATGACGCTTGGATGCAACTCTGGTCACCCTGCTTAGGGAGATCAATGAGTAGAAAGGAATTTCTTACTTTATCCCTTGACATCTTCAAAGATATTACAGCAAACATTCTGAAATCGGGCGATCTATTACTGGACTTGATGGAATATTTAGTCCAGATGCCTAAAGCTAATGAGCTTTTGCATGATCTTCGCGTATCTCTTGTCACAGCGGAAGCTGACAACCTTTTTGTAAAGTTAGTTTACTCCCTTGAAAAAAATCTAGTGAAAACTCCCACGATGGAGGGAGTAGGTGATCTGGCTGAAGATGTTGAGGTTGAGGTCACTGAAGCAGCAAACAATTATATCTTTTTTTTCAGGGAATTTAAAAATGATGCTCCCTCTAGTCTGAAGGAAGGAGTCGAGGGCTTCAACGCATCGCTCAGACACGCTTATGATGAATATCTCAAGTTTCCAAGCATGGAGCTACCCATGTCTGATATAGAATTCTTTGATATGCTAGCGAATCTGACGGATTTCAAGGAAAATGATACTTATAAATCAGATCCAATTGGAGTACTCCATGACGATTTATCTACTTGTTTTTCTTTTCTTCAACCTTATACAACGAGGCACAAGAAACCAGAGGAAGTCAAGCAGCTATGGACTCAGATTATGAAACTGGGCCGCAAAGTGGACAATATGATAGACACATTTGAGGAGTTTCCTACTTGGTATAACAAGTTACGAGCTTTTTATGTCTCAGAAGAGATTAAGCTTATTAAAGAAAAATTGCAGAAAATTTCCAGCAGGGACATATCCAAGACCGAAGTTGAGGGCTCAGGTGCACATGCTGAAAACAAAATGGAAAGAGGCCAGACGACAGAGCATTCCAAAGATAAAGTCAATTTTGAGGAGGAAGATAGACTGAGGGCACAACTTACCACAGGGTCACGGAGTTTGGAGAAAATATCGATAGTTGGTATGCCTGGTTTAGGCAAGACAACCCTAGCCATGCGTCTATACAAAGATTGTGCCAAGTCTTTCAGTGCTCGTGTTTGGTGTTTTGTTGGGCAAGAGTTTCAAAGGAAAGAGCTTCTCCAACACATCATAGGTCAGATTAGTGAACGGTCTAGCAGTGAAATGAATGCCATGAGCGTGGAAGGTTTAGCTAAACTTTTGAAGCAGTGTCTACTTCAAAAAAAGAACTATCTCGTAGTCTTAGATGATGTATGGGATGTTGATGCCTGGGATGCTCTTCGGATATGTTTTCCACCTAGCCACAGTGGAAGCAGAATACTAATAACAAGTAGGTATAGCATCGTCGGAGAGAAAGTTTGTGGTGATAAAAATGTTGTAAAACTCAACCTCCTAACTGCAGACAAAAGCTGGCATCTATTGCAGAAGAAAGTATTTAGCACGAGGAGTTGTCCTAAAAGATTATGTGACGTCGGGAAAAGAATCGCAGAGAAATGTGGAGGACTACCACTTTCAATAGTTACGATAGCTGGAGTTCTTAAAAATAAAAATGAGACGGAAGATGGATGGAAGGAAATTGAATGGAGCCTGAATGATCACCTCTTAAATGCTGGTTCTAGTACCCTAGAACTAAGTTACAGACATCTATCAATTCGCATGAAACAATGCTTTCTCTATTTCGCAGCATTCTCTAGAGGTACAGAAATCCCTAGGTCGAAACTGATACGACTATGGCTTGCAGAAAGATTTGTAGAGACTTCCTATGAGCAGGAAAATTTGGAAAGTGCTGCAGAGAAGTACTTGTGCGACCTAGTGGACAGAAGTTTGCTAATGGTTTCAAAAAGAGGTTCTGATCATCGAATTCAAGCCTGCAGGATCCATGATTTGCTGCTAGATTTTTGCATACAGAAGGCAAAAGCGGAGAACTTTCTGATCACAATGGACAGGTATGAGCTAATTATTCCCCACTTTCATGACTTCACATAATTGCATGCCTCTTCAACTACAACAATAACAAAGCCAATAGTGTTAGTACAAAACCGATCTTGGGAGTCCAACCATCTTCTTAGCTTAGGCTTTTGGTTGAGATGGTTTCTTGACATAATAGTATCAGAGTTCGTGTAAACAAGAGGTTATGAGTTCAAATCTCACCACCCTCGATTCTAAAGTGGTATTAGAGCGACCTTACGACCGTGTAGTGATTGGAGGAGGTAATTGTTATACGCTCCAATGTGATCACCCATCTAGCGGGGGAAGATTTTCGGTGAGCGGTTATGGACGTTGCGCCTCGTTGCGTTCTTCAATTGGGGGTGATTGTAATACCTCAGACGGGTGATTGTAATACGTTAGGTTAATGGAAGAGGTCCATTAATAAGCTTAAATGACTAGTGCTTAAAGAGATGAGATTGAAAGTGCGCATTATGTTTTCTGAAGCCCATGATAACAACTCCAAAGTCAAATCAATATTTTAATATCCTAATACACCCCCTCACCCGAATGCCCATTGCTGATTGCGCTTCAAGATTGGTTAGTGCACTGACTCCTCCATACCATGTGCTGAAACTCACTTGTGAGATACCGAGAGCTCCCATGATTTGAACATGTAACCTCATGGTCACCTGACTCTGATACCATGTTGAATCCATGCAAACCGGATTGTAACACACTTAAATGGAGGAGAGAGTCTGCTTCATACGCCCAAGGAAGTTCCACCCACAAATCACAGCAGGGAAGAACAAGGAAGAACACTCGTGTCAACTCTCTAATATATGTACTTTATACTGTCTATAGTCTTCCACTGCTTATGTGTTTTATATTCCAGGTGGGACGATCCTGCAACTCGTCAACAACGTGGTCGCCTATGCGCAACTTATGATCTGTTAAAGGAATTCAATTTTGAGGAATCAACACAGCTAAAACCGCGCTCCTTGATTTGCTCTCCGTCGCTAGTTACACCATGGCACACCTCGTTGGTTGTGTTTGAAAATTTCAAATCTCTTACTTTGCTGGACTTGGAAAGACTTGATATGGATGACTGTTCTTCTGCAGGTGTAGGAGAACTGACATTGTTGAGGTACTTGTCCATACAGGGTGGCATGAAAAGCATCCCAGCATCAATTAGTCGTCTCTTGAACCTTGAAACACTCATTGTGAGAGGGACCCACGGTGAAGTTGAGGTTCCACACACAATTTTCAGTCTAAGCAAATTAAGACATCTAGTGGTGGATAAACGTGCAAGAGTTGGTGTGCATCCGAGTAATGACAACTCTTTAAGTAGTCTTCAAAGCTTCTCTACCCCAATTCTTTCAGGGAGTATTGCTGATCAGATAATTGTAAGGTTGCCAAATCTTCGAAAGCTAAGATGCATAATATTGGAAGAGTCACTTGACTTGTCTATTCTTGATCGCCTTTGTCACCTTGAATCTTTGAGAGTTTCTTATCAAACCCGATGGGGTCCGTTTTATGGCAACCTTAGATTTCCGTCGAACCTGTACAAACTGACGCTTTCTGGATTTAAGTTACCCTGGTTGGACATAGAAAAGATTGCTGTTATGCTGCCTCGGCTTGAGATCCTCAAGTTACTGCTCGAAGCCTTTGAAGGAGAACAATGGAGCACAACCGCGACCTTCAAAAATCTGAAATACTTGAGAATGGAGGAGCTTGATATTAAAGAATGGGAAGCATCAGATGATAACTTTCCTAGGCTAGAGCGATTAGTTGTGCGCAGATGCAAGTCGCTTGATAAAATTCCGGAAGAATTCGGAAACATGGGAGAGTTAATGGGCATTGAAGCGCACTGGTGTGATGCCTCTCTCGTGAAGTCGGTTCTCAAGATCAAGAGGGAGCAGATTGATGGAGGGAACATGAAGTTCGAGGCCATAATACATCCCACTGTGCTCGACCTAAGCGATGATGAAGAACTCAGTGAGTAGGTAACTCCCTGTTACCCCGTTTTCTGAAGGAATCAGTAACATTAGAGAAACAAACTGATGAGTTGACGGATTCTGAACAGGAAGTCAGGAACTTCTTGCGTTTTGGTTTACGAGTATTATTGTTGTAAGTTTTCCATTGCTATCTGTCATACTTCCCCTTAGTGTAAGACTTCAGTGATTCATGTCAACGTATTTCAAATTATTTTCGAATTTAATCTATGTTTTTGTATTGTAAACTTTGACCATTGTTTTATGACAATATAGTGATATACTATAGTCTATCCCAGTTTACAGAAACAGAGGAAGAATTTAAGGCATAGATCGGAAGTCATAACCCATAATGTATTTTGTTAACAGAGACTTTTGGTCTGTGACGTGACCATGGTGTGATTAAAACAGTTATCGCTTCCAGATAAAAAGATAAAAGGAAAATGCAGGTGACTTGATCCCATAAACAAAAGTGGCAACCATCAAGGACAGCAATGTAATCCACAATTTGTTGTAAGAGCTTACCGGGTCAAATAACAGGTACTCCGTATTTGTTTCTGAAAGTTGTCTCAAATTATTGTGGCATCCCCTGATTGTGTTACTATGCATACCATAGTGAAATCCGCTCCAGAATGAATATCAAGAACTGGTTAAGAACACAGAATCCCTGAACTTGAAACCTCAGATTAGCAGTTAAGCAGGGAGAAAAATGTTGTACGGAATTCATGATGATTTACGAGGATACCTTTTTAGTTTTTACGGTAATACTCCGTTAGTTTGCAGAGAACGACTACGATGTTAGTATTAACATATTGTGTGGGACAATTTGGATCATTCGGAAACATACCTACTTTTCTGTTGCGGGAGCCTCTAGCTTAACTAGTTAATGTAGTAACTTGTAACCCTTGGCAATTCTTTTCGTTCAGTTGGATTAATCCACATAAGGTTCCAAGTTTTTTTTTTTTTTTGAGCGTTAAAGATCATTTCATTAATAATAAGTCATACGACATCTACATAAGGTTCCAAGTCATTATTTATTACTCCGTATCTGGATCAACTCAAATTACATCCCAAGTCATTATTTGGGGTCAAATTACACGAGTCGCACAAGCAACACTCGGCTACATGTCAAGAGACCATGGATAAGTGTGTATCTCAGGAACATAAACAGAAAACAGAGTAGTTCAAGCATTTGCGGATTTAGCTTCCGGAGTAAAACATTAATGGAAAATACTATGGGATGCTCATCATCAAAACTGTATGAAATGCTTCTGTTGCTGTTCGATGCAACAACAATGGATGTATGCATGCAACATCAGTTGACTGCAATTCTCTGACCATTATCAACTTGTGTAAGCAAAACTCTTCACCAACATCAACAATAAAAGAGCTTCGATCCCAAACTGACTTGGCACCGCGTAACCTGAATCATAGTTTGAAATCATCAATGAAAGGGAAAATAATGAAAAGAAAGATTCAGAGAAAAAAGAAGCACACGATAAATAGTCAATACTCTATTTACAGATAAAGCTAAGAAAGTCATAAATATGTAGATAACTCTTTACCAGCCGTACCAGATCATATTGATTTCCAGGATTCGTCAATGGAGTCGATCCAAAAGCACACGGAATGTTTCGGCTTTTTCTGCAAATCCAGTTTCTAGAAAGGCATCCACCAATCTATCACAAAGTGATCTGTCAAGAACCGATGTCGTGGAGTTCTTCCATTGATCTAGAACTTCCGCCACCTCTTCCATATGCCCTAACATCAAATAAGAAGATATAACTGGGATATAATTCCGACCAATCATTTTTTGCTTAGTCATCCTCAAGGATTTCCAGATTTGGTCAACCATGTCCTTGTTTCCCATGCCAGCATGCAATATGATGAGAAAATCATATGTAATCCAGTCTCTCTGAGTAATGCTTTTTTCTGCTTCAACTATAGAGCTTGCCCCAGAATCTGTAAGTTGGCCGGTGGTTATGTATATATTAGCAAGGCTTTGGTACCTTAGCCAACTTTCATCCGAGTTAGAGTCCTGGCTCATCTCGGCTATAACGCTTCGTGCTTGACCAATGTCAAGAATTGCAGCACAAGAACTTATCCAAAGGTTATACGTAAAGAGATCAGGTACAACCTTTTGCTGTTTTAGCTCCTCAATAACTGAAGAAACCTTCTCCATTTGTCCCACAGACATGTATAACGTCATCATCTCATTGTATGTAATTGCATTAAAGGTTAGACCAGAATCTTTGATTCTCAGAAAGAGGCCCTCGGCTTTATCAATTAACTTTGCACCTGCATACGAATGGAGTAGGGCGGTGTAAGTTTCATTAGTCTTAGCAGCTTGTGGAAGACTTTCAAAGTAGCGTTCAGCAGCGTCAATCCCAAAAACTTTTGTCATCAGATCGATGCGAGCAGCATAATCAGCGTCAGATAACTCGTATTCCTCATGAGAAACCATCCACTCTGTAATCTGCATGTTGTGAAGAATTTAGAACTTTAATGTATTTATAGTTTCCATTCCCAGCGAGCTAAAGACTCGTGATTCTTTAATTCTGGATTATGTAGCATAAAGCAATAACGGCTTGCTTAAGTGACTAAGCTTCGTTTTTTTGCTGTGAATAGCAGTCATTCATGATTATCAACGCAATTCTCATCATGGTTCATGCACAAACATCCTTTATGAAATCTTAACTTTTAACACAGGGTAAGATTGCATACATCGAAGCCCCATTACCTGACCATTAGCTGGATTTCCTGTAGCACTCGGTTAATGTTGTTCCAGTGCATTGATAATTGAATCAACTAATATGGATGATTGTAAGATAAAAAAAAATGCAAACTTTCTACAGGAAATTTACCTTGAAAGGGAGAAGAATAAGGCAAATGACGAGGAATCAAATAAAGTCAAGACTCCCAAGAGAATTACTAATTCTAAGAAAATGAAATTTGTCGAGGAATGGTAGAGAGCACGAAAAAAGCTCAGTAAGAGTTTAATAGCTATCTTGCGTAGTGACACTAAGAACCATAGTCCTAACTACTTTACCCTTGTCATCAATTCATATTTCATAGTAATCATAATGATCATGGTCTGTTTCCATAATTTGACCAGCGTAAATATTGGACATAATGTTACACACTCACACGACAGAAATCAAAACTCAGAGATAACGAAACGCTATTCGGCCTTCATATTACTTCATACTTTCTACGTAAACAGAATACTAGTCAGTCCTAAACAATATTGATGTGACATAACCCATGTTGTCTCTCACGATGTATTGCTCCCTAGCACAGTTTTAAAACCCGTAACTATCACCCTGAAAATACTTGTTTCCTACACCAGACACTTATGTTGATTACAAATTTGCAACTGCAACATCATAGGTACAACACTTGTGAGTTCTAAACCAGACGAACAAAACACTAATATCTCTATCAACACCAAATATGAACTTTATTCATTTATATACCCTGAGAATATGGCTTATTACCATAAAACATCGAAGCTACATATGCTCCAAATTTAGCAAGGTAGACCACACTACCCTTGAAAGCAATAAAAATTTTGGTCAAAGGAAAGCAAGATATACATACAGCCATCTCTTCAAAATACCACATCAACCTTCAAAAACAAAACCCATTACGGTTTCAAGTTACCAAAATTTCCAAAGGAAAACCTACACCTCATTTCATTGACATTGCTAATCAACTTCACAAGCAAGCTGTTGTAGGATACTATAAAATCGATTAATCTCCATCATTTCTTCACAAAATCTGAACCAAGAGCGACACTTTTTACAGTTGCAACCTCCTCATTCAGTCAATCCTAACGCCACTTTGTAAATTATTCTCCCAAAATTTGCTCAAATCACCATCTTTGGCTTTTGAATAAGATGAAACAAAGCTAGACAGCTCACTAAATTGCATGCACTTCTAGTATTCCCCAATTACATTTATAGGTCATCCGAAAACAAATTGTTTGTGTTTTCTAACACCAGGGAAATCTGTACACCAACCCCCTTACCCATCATACCAGAGCTTTTGACACATTGAATTACGATTCAAATCAAGTTGGCATTGCGCCCCAATCTATCAAATTAACCGTCTCTCTACCCCAATAACGGAAAGGTTGCAAAATGTCATACTAATTACTACCATGCTCCATCTTTACCAACATACAGGCATACCTTTCATTTTAACTGGGATTTCTACTAGCTATCACTATAATCGATTAATCGCCATAATCGACAAAATGAATCCCTACAACTATCCGCCACAGGGGAATTTTACATTTTCAGAATCATAAGAATCATTAATCAATTGCACAAACTTCAACATTTACAGTACAAGACAGTCCTTTTATATACAAAAACACTCATTTACGAGAGTAACAAACGAATGTTTAACCGATAAGAAACCGTAAAACGTTAAAAAGACGGACCTCGAGAGCATGCTTGTAACGGTGCGATTTACGGAGATCACGCGAAATGAGACGGAGCTGGGGTAAAGTGACGGAATTGCCCTCGTTGACCCATTTCTGAATAATATTGGTGGCGCTCCGTTTAGGTAATCGGAGTCGGAAGATTCGACTCCTCAAATCATCGCCTAGGGTTTGCGAAACGTCGTCGTCTCCTGATTCTTGACGAATTGGATCGGGAGTCGTGCTGAGGTGTCTCGCCGGAGTTAAAGTGGTTTTTGCGGCGGAGGCGGCGGTGGTGGAGGTGGTGGCGAGGGTACTGCTTGCGAAATAACGTCGGAAATGGGGGAAGAGGGTGCGAGCTGCCATGGTCAAGGTATGCTGTCTTTCCCCACTCACTTTGTCACTCACTCTAAAAGTCCTCTCGGCTGTTACTGGTTACTTGTACTACAACTTACAAGTAGATATTGGGCAAACGGGTTAATCAGGCCGAGTGTCGTTTTTTAATCACATCCAAGTTAATATACGGATAATTCACGTGGTACCCTTAAGATTTGTCACTTTGCATGAAATACCCAATTTTTCGGCCCGAAAAGTTTTAAATGACCATAACTCGTATTTCCAAATTCAGACAACGACGATTCTTTTTTTCAAAATGCTCGTCTTTTCGAGAACCTACAATTTAAAAAAAAAAAATTGTTGCATTCGGAACTCGTGAGTAAGAGATACAGCCACTCAAAGTGTAATAAATCAAAAATACTTTGACGTACAAGAATTCCGAGCTACGGGTTTCGAATGCAACAAATTTTTTTTTTTCAAATCGTAGCTCTCGAAAAGACGAGCACTTT
>JAYMSF010001616.1:0-11681 GCA_036897335.1 Silene vulgaris
GAAAAGGGAGGGGGGGGGGGGAGGGGGGGGGTGGGGGGGGGGTTGGTTAGCCAATTCCCACATGATGTAGGAATTCATTGGAATTCCTGTATTTTTATGAGGCAACCAAACAACCCCTAAATATCTGATAAATTCATCAACAATTCTATATATAATAGTAGTATATAATTTTAATAGTAGCGCGCAACATAGAAAATATATAACAACGTGTGAAGTATCCCCGAGACTATTACATTTCAACAAGCGCAATTTCTTTTACGTTAACTTCAATAATAATCTTGTCCTTCCGCTTATAATTTTCGAGATTATCCAATCCAATAAAATTTGGGTAGCCCTGCCCCGGACTTCCTGCCACAAACCAGTACGCAACTGCAATAAAAACACAGTAAGTTGACTATATATTTCTAACATCACAAATTCTCATTGAAGACGGATAATTTTCGTCACTTTAAAGTTTAAAGAGATCTCTTACCAGCTGCAAATGGGAGAGCAAGTGTGAGAGGAGTTGTGAGAAGTCTTTTGAAAAGAAGGAGTTACAAGTGAGAGTTACTAAACGTTTTAACATATTCAAAATATTGAAAATGCACACGCTTGTTTCCTAGAACTTCTTCGATTATAAAATTTCCTTTAGCAAAATTATTTTAAAGTTCGGAAAATGTTTTGAACTTTACAAAATAGTACGAAGTACCATATAAGTATGAGAATTTGTTTTCAAGAAAGCGCTAAATTCATAATACGTGTCCCATTATTACTTGTTTCAGCGCGACATTTTCTATCAATGAAAACACAATTTCAGATTTTCAGAGTCTTTATTTTAATTTTTGCCTCGAATTTGTAAAAAAGTGAGATGTTAGAGCAAATATATGACTTACGAGTATGCTTGTGATCTTTGCCTTCAGATAACTTGGCTTGATTTTTGATGCGCAGCTCAGCTTCAACAAGAAGTTTGCTGCCCTTGGACTTATTAATACTATTTAAGCTCAAATATAGACCAATGCTTCGAGAAGACAGCTCTCCATTTGGGTATATTTTTAATTTCCTGCTCGATAAATTCAAGTTACAACTCAAAACATGAAATTGTCGGTCTAAACTTGAAAACATTAAGCTACAATGTATGTTCATAACACGAGTCTATAATGTCATGACACGAATTGACCATGACGCGACCTGTTACTCGTTCATGACCCACTCGACAATATTGACTTGCAAATTGCAGTGAACTTAAATTGGTCAGAGCCCTACAATGGCTCGTGCCACATAATTCATAAGACCCCATTCAAATAGTTCAATCACTGACTCGAAAATCAATCAGTCAATCAATCAATCAATATCCGAAATGAACTTACCATGACCGATCATTGATATTGAACTCTGGAGAATATTGACTAGGGAGTTTTAACTTAGAAAACTTTGGAATTTCCCATTTGAAGCTGTAACTCTTTAAATGTCTAGTAGTGTGCAGAACCGCGACTTGAGGTTGGGCATTTACATAAGCGTAAACAATCTCTACTCCAAAGACGCAGCTATCGTCTTTTAAAAAACCATTGGAAGCGTCCTCAAAATCAGTCAATGATATTACTCTCGATACTCCCCATTCTGTCTTTGCGGCATGAAAACGCTTCTCCTTCAAACCTGTAATTATTCGATAGTTATAGTTATAATTGTTACACTTATGAAAAATAATAATACGAGTTGGCACAAATAATGTGATACTTTACCTTGGATCATCAAATAATTGTCTCTTAATTGATCGAAAATGAAAAAATTGTACAACACCGCGATCACTATGTTACCGGGTGGCTTAACCAATTTCAAATAAAGGGAGATATGGTCCTTGCCATCATCTTTCTTGTTTCCCTCCGGATAAAGACACAAAGCCCTGAACATGTAACAATCGATGGATCAAAATAAGAAAATTTCAGTAGGTCTTCTGAGAGACCGTCTGATGCTAAATATGTACGAGACATGTCATTAACTACACTAGAAAGTAGAAACTAACAGAAAGGAAAAGAACTACTCCTGTCGTGTGAAAGGCCGGTCTTCCATATACACTAATTGTAACACTAACACAATGCACAATTTAACCTTCACTCGAAAAAACTCGACCCAACGAGCAATATTGAGCCCACAAAAATCAAACTCTATATAACACAACTTATCTTAAAATTCAAAATCGTCTCAAGTGACCTGATTATTAACTCTAGCAACAAGATGATGAATACAATACCATGTGTAGTTCCCTGATTTGAAGTGGTTTAGTTCTACATGGCCTTTCTCACGGCAATTTGTCGTGGCAATTGCTTCCTTAAGAGACGCAAGAGATTCAATTTTTACCATGTATGTTGCGGGAATTCTTTCTCTCATTATCTGTAAATACTCTGCAATACAAGTTGAAATCAAATAAGAGATCATCCAAAATTTAGCATAAGTCTTATCTTTAACGATAAAATATACGAGTAACTAATTAAGGATATTCTACTTGGTACCACCAGGTGTGTTTTTTCATACTCTATGGTGACATGGTGTACCGCTCTGGCCCTTTAAGATAAAAATCTTTGATAGTGTATAATTCTTAGCCACGAACTCGAAAACAACAATTTTTTAAGACGATTAATTTGGAAAAAAAAAGTCTTTACTTTATGAACACGAAGCCATGGGATAAAGTCGTTCAAAGGTTATTTGGTTATAAACGATTGACCGACCGTAACACTTGCAAATATTTTTTTATCAAATTGAAGTTCGTAAAGGCGATCAATTTCACAAAAACGCATCATCGCGTTCTGAACTCGTGACCACGAATTATAGACCATCAAAGTTTTTTAGTGGAAAAAAAGCGGCGTCCCTAAGAGAACACTCGGCATTAATAAAAATTGTCTCCGAAAAACAACCGCAAATATTGGGTTTGTGGTAGGTTTAAAGGAAGATGATTGTTGTTCAAATACATACTCGTCATTACGTTACGTCGATACAACACGATAATTTCATGAAAGTGACTGTTACGATACGACCCGGATAATCTAAGGGTGAAATCTATCTAGTAAAATAATAAAAGTAACGAAAACGTACCACCAGATTGATCCATGGTTGGCTTAGACCACTTGGAAATATAGGGTTTTACGTCCTCCTTGGCTGTTGCTCCCATATTCACAATTATGGAAATATAGGATTTTACTAAAGTTTCTTGTAATCAATGTTAATGAGGGAGTATATTTTATTTTATTTATAGTAGACCTGCTCCAGCAATTAGGAAAACTTCTTCACTTCTTTCCAACACAAATAACCGTCTGCAAGTTGAAGTATTTTTCTTTTTGTTGACGACTCGGCAACCAAAAAAAAAAGTGTTGGTTAAATACGGGCTTGAGCTAGGCTCATGTTAAATTTTCGCCCAGTGAAAAGCGGATTACTGGGTTTGGGACAGATAAGTCGCCGAGTCTTTATAATTTATGGACGAATTTTACTCTTTTATAGACGTAAATTATCATTATACCCTTGTCATTTAACAAAAATTACAAAATATTTAAAAAAAAAAAAGAAGAAAAGAAACAAACACATATCACACAGCGTAACTCTCTACTCCCTCAGTCCGGATTCTCTTCATTACTTGAAAAGAAATGGCCCTCCATTACTTTCGAACGGCTCGGATAAAATCTTGAGACGATCTAATGATTGTAATTTTTAATGTTTTAATGAATGGGGAGAGAAAATATATCCCCCCCCCCTTAACTAAAAGTGAGGAGGACCTATAACTATTCACTAATGAATAGTAGCACAAGGATGAATAGTTGAACTACCTGGGCGGGTTTGGTAGCTTGCTTGGCGGGTCGTTGTATTGGGCTCAACTCTTTCCTAAAAATTTGCGGTTTTTCAATCCATGCTCACTCTTACTTTTGGGCCTTTTCTCCTCTGTTATTCCCGTCCGCCTTTCCCCTTCTCTCGACTTCTTTCTCACTTCTCTCACCTCAATTATTTTCTCCCCAAACTTCCAGCATCACAATCGCCAATCGCAAAATCTCAGATAATTTCTAGGGTTTCCATTAATGGCGATTACTTGAACATCATCCAAACTTACAATGTCTGCTATCGTTATCTTCGTCGCTTACTCCATGATTGTCCTCGTTTCTAATGTCGTAAGTATTCCTTCCATATTTTCAATGTTTTGATTTTGTTGTTGTCCTTGTTTTGGATTGAGTGATTTAATCGATTTTTGGTGGTGAATTGGAACCGGATCTTTTACAGGTCGTTTGATATGTCGTTTCAAGGACGATGGATCGTGTCTGAGAAAGACGGATATGATAATAACTTCTAATTTATCTTATTTTCAGTCTTGTAGATTGTCGCGTTGTATCATATCGTGTGTAGTGAATCCTAGATATCTCTCACCTCGTTGTAAGAATCTCTTACAAATTTAACTTTACATGCTAAAAGAGTGTGATTTATAACTTATGAACTCTGACTGAGACCTGAGAATGTGGTATAGAATATTTGTATTGGCTTCATGTGACTAGATAACTAATTTGATTGAGTTAGCTGTGTGGAGAGTAGAAGAGTTGTAGCCTTTCCAACCTACACTCAAGTGTTTTCTACACCTTGTATTCTTCTTTGAAGTTTTAGTTAGTTGGTTCTTGCTTTGTCTCATATCATTGCATAAACCAAATGATGGAACATTATTCTGAATACATTTTTCTTAATTTAGGAGCTCACCCCTTTGACTCTGGACATGTTTTACTGTTTGCTTATTTTTGCTGGTACATAATTGTTTCCCTTGCTTTACATCGGTTTGCAGTTTGGCAGCTATGTTCCAAATCCAGTCTTGGTTATAATTGATGTTCAACCAGAAGAGCTTGGAATACCTACAAAAGCATATTATGCTGTTGAGGAGGTCAAAGAGGTATATAGATGGAAAGTTGTTCATTTCTAATTTCAGAGTAGTTTCTCGACCTTACAGTTGACATTAAGCTTTAAAACTAAACACTTCTGTTTTCGGTTGACCATAAGCGAGCCTTATGTCACATTGTCACATATGGTCGAGTCTAATTTTTTCTCCTTTCATATTGTCAAGTTTAGTTTTTTCTCCTTTCCGGATTCGGGCGGAATCCAGTATATCATTGTGTTTTTGAAAAAATAATTTGTTCCATGTATTACATCTGTGCTCACAGAACGCAACACAAAAGAGCCAGAAGGTCTTTGCCCATGTTGTTTCAGAAATCGCTGCTCATGAAGTGGAGGAAATTGGTATGATTGCTATATGCCATTTTTTTTCTCAGTGAGCGCTGTCATTTGTAGTTCATTTTCCCGTTCTACTGTCTTACAATGGTGAAAGAGCATGCTTGTCATTAGACCATGATGTTCTTGACTGCTCAATTAACTTTGAGACTTGTTCAATTCTTGCAGGGGTGGAGCACTTACTCAGAGATGTGAAGGATACAACTATCAGCACTTTGGCAACAGAGGCAATTCTTCTATGCTTATCTCAAAATTTGGGACATGTTGAGTCTGGAATAGACACACATTTGGTATCCGTACCCGAGTCTAAGTAACATAGGCCGTAGCTGCTGGTAGCTTGGAAACCTTACATAATCATTCAGCTTGTATGATTTTACATTTACATAACCTGGACAAACAAAATGGGAGATTCATTAGGTAATTCCGTAATGACGTAATGTTATGCTAGCAATGCAGCTGATGATCATGCTTAAATAATTCTCATGTGTGCTACAGGCTAAATGTATATCAGTGTATTTTTTTTGCATTATAGTCAGTCTCAGTGAATCTGGTTACTTGGGTACTTATTCGGTTCATGGTGTATTTTTACAGTTAGTTCAGCAAGCTTTTAAGACTTGAAGTTCCTTTTCTGGATACAGTGTCGTGAAATCCGGTAATCCTCCACCTCCCCCAATTGAATTTGTTGAATTGAATATTGAATTCTCTCTGTGTTCTGACTTAATCCTCTGAGGATGTCAGCCACTCTACAAATCAAGAGAAGAGAAAAACATTTTGAACCAAATTCAAAATGGAAGCCATAAATATTGATATTGATCACACACCCATATGGATGTACAATTGGTCTCTTAAGAGACGATATCATGTCTATTTAAGGGAAAGAGCCAATAACTAATATTCGACCTTGATACCAGCTAACCCACTAAAACGTAAAACGAATAACCAACTATTCCCATAATATGGGCCACAGTTTCACGAGACCGTCTCTGAGAATTTGTGATGGCCATATTGTACATTATCCTCTCCATTCCATAAGTTTTAGCTTTTGTTATTAGATCGTTGCTGATTTACTGGTGCATAATCTGCTGCTGAATTAGAAAATACAGACCATGCCTAATGAGAACCAATGGAGGGAGTATAAGCTTTAGGGTATTGAGATAAGTTAACTGACTTCCTTCATCTAAATATCGATAATTTAGATACTCGAGCATGGCTCAGAATCAAAAAGTAGCTCGGTAAATCAAAGGGTTACTGCAAGATTTTGTCCATCATTCTCAGTGATGATGCACCTGACGTAGTCCTAATAAGTTGTGCTTTTTCTTTTGTAGTTCTTATAAATGATCATTAGATCAATATGCCATCCTGTTTTATTTCTCGATTTTCATGTACTAACACAATGAACCAAGCTATAAAGAAATTTAGCGGCTGAATTCAGTTCACATTTCAGTTAGAGGGAAAGGGTACTTCGATTGCAAAAGATTAGATTTAGTAAACAGTGATGAACTAAAAGTGGGGTAAAGATTAGTTACAGCCACAGGTTAGCTCAGGTTCAGGTTTTAAAGGGGTAGGTCACTCGGGTCTTGATTATTAAGGTTTTGTTCGGGTTACTCACGTTAAGCTTGTCTATTTTTTTCAGTCAGTTCTGATCAGGTTAATTTCAGGATGGGTAATTTCCAGTTGGGTTAATTGGGGTTCTGTACTTTTGTTATGAACTTTAGGTTGAATGCTTTCTTAGATTGAAGTTCTCTGCTCTAATCTTTTCTACTACTATGTACCTTTTTTGGGTTCATGTTTTTTGTGTGCTTGTTTGATTAATTATGTCACATACTGCTGAAATACTCAAATTGGGGTTTTGAATTTGTGTATATATAGCAAACAGAATCTACTAAGCCTGATCCTTGTCCACCCGAATCACCAAGGCCTGCGGTCTTATCCTTCTCCAAAGCCTTGTCAGCTTTCCACACAAGTACTCACAGTGGGTTCTCGGTCCTCGAAAACATGCCAATGAATGCCTTCCTCCCAAGGTATACATGGTTTTTTCATGCCTTTTTGCTCTGTTTTCGTTCATTATCTGTATTTGTCTTATTGTTGACCATGGAATGTTTGTTATGTGGTTCTTTTTAGGATATGACACAGCAAACTCCAACTCAAGAGCTGATTGCTGAAGATTTACATGGTTATGTTTGGTGTTTTAAGCGCATCTTTAGAGGTGAGGTCTCAATGTTTACAGATATGAGATTCAGATGTGGAAGCAATAGTTTTTGTTAAGAATAGAAAGCTTGGTAGGATCATCAGATGTTAGATGCCATTTACACAAAGCATTGCTTGTATATTAATATATCTGCGAATCACTAATATTTTGTGTAGGGAAACCTAGGAGGCATATGCTTGGAACCGGTTGGAGTCACTTTCTGACTTCAAAGAGATTAGTCGCTGGTGATTCCTTTGTATTTCTCAGGTATGATATAAACAAGCGCTGAGTGTTAGTTTGTTGCTAGACTAAAAAATGTTTCTGAATCTCAGTGGGACATGAATTGATTGTTCTTTAGAGGAGAAAATAGGGAGTTGCGGGTTGGAGTTAGGCGTGTGTCTCATCAGTAGAACAAAATGCCATCGTCTGCAATCTCCAGTCAGAGAATGCACCTTAGAGTTCTTGCCACTGCATCCCACACGATCACTACTCAAACATTCTTTCTGGTGTTCTTTAAGGTGAACCTTATTAACTTTTTGCATGATTTAAAATAAGGTATTTCACAACTTTTATGAAAATTTCTGGAGATTTTAGCATTTTCTAGCATAGAAGAGCTGACTATTCACAATTAAAATTTTAAAACCAAGATTTGGAGGGACGAGGTGGCAGCGGATAAAAAAATAATTTACTAATACCTTTGATTACCTTATAGCTGGACCAAGGGGGTAGCGAGTAAACGCCACAAGCTGACAATTAGACATGGTAGTAAAAGATTGTTAGACCAACCATTTTTTTTTTTGACACAGCACACTAACGTCTTGTCAACTAGCAAAAATATGACAGACAGAAGAGAAGAAATGCCATAAGCAAATATGTTTTAGGTTGACCACCACTTGGGTATTTCCCTGTGATGATGACAACAAATGCCATCATATGACAGACAGAAGAGAAGAAATATGTTTGTTGATGATGACAACAAATGCCATCATATCGTGCAACCAACTAGGTGAATATGGGGAGTACCTATTAAAATAGTAGTGAAGCTAATCAGAACACAAGGTGAAGGGGAAGGAGAAGGAGAGGGAGAAAGATGGAAATAATGAATATGTAAACAAAAGTGAAGAAGATAGAGAGGTCAAGGAAGAATGAGAGAGGGGACGGGAGTCGGGTGATCATTTTACCTTTTGTCGACATACAACTTGGGGTTAAATCAAACTCGAGTTCAGTGTTGACAAAAACAGGGTGCACAGGGAATTAAAGCTGATTTCGTATGTAACTGTTAGGTGGTTAGTGTTGATTTCCAAAATGTCTTCATTAACACTGAACTCAAATAGAAATAACCGGTCAACGAGTCATATCGTGAGATATTGGCTAGCGTAAGGGTTCATTATTTCCGTATTATTCACTCTTTATGTTACAAGTTCCAAGTTCCAAGTTTGCTTTACACATTTATTAAGTTCAGATAAGAGATGTGAGAAGGAGGTGCATAGAGAACTGTGTAGAAGGGAGGCAAACTACTCTAATGTGGGAATTAGGATCGAAGAAGTTGACTTGACTCGAGAACCTGGGATCAGAAGAATAGGGGCGTTTGGTTCAAAGGGAAGGAAAGGAATATCATATCACTAATGAATGGCTTCTAAATCCCCAAATACTTCCACCAAACACCCCCTAAGAATTATACAATTGTTTCCTGATTATGAAAGAAAGACAAAGAAAAGATTACATTTGCCTTGTTTTCTTCAATTTAGTAAATTGATTTGTTAAGGTGCCTTTGTTAAAACAAATTCTATCTTAATTCTGGCAGTGCTATTTTGTGCTAAGCAGTCCTTATTTTGCTTCAAAACTTATAACCTCACTTATAACTAGGCATGCTACTTATGATACAAGCATTATATTCTTTCTGTTTCATAGTTGTAGACTTTCTTCATTTCTAAGATCTATTTGAATAGGTTGTGTTGTCTCTGATATCTCCATTTTCTTTTGAAACCTTACTACCTCTACGAGGGACAGGTGACTTCTCGGAAGAATGATTATGGGGAAGAGTTGCTATACGTAAGCAATAAGGTGTGTCTGACTTTAATTACAAGCCGCTTTATGTCATTATTTTTACCTTTCAAGGTGGTCATCTTGATGGTTTAGAAAAAGCATATTGATTAGAATACCTTCCCTTCTCCCTTTACTACGAGATAGGTAGGGGAATGAGGTCTCCTATGTTCGGTGAAGTTGTCTTTTGATGAACGTGTATGTTGCATTAAGAATTTCACACTAAGACAAAGTAACATAAGTTGGTAGCTTGACATTATGTCTCGTCCCACACTTGCATACATTTGTAGAATATATGAGAGTGAGTATTAATTCACGTAATTAGTTGTTTAGTCACAAGCCCATATGAGGGTGGGAGGAGGGAGAGATGCGAAGAGAAGCATATAAGAGAGGGGGAAGGGGGATTGACGTTGAGGGGAAAGGAGTTGAAAGGAGGCAAAAAAGGGTTTGTGTATGGTTTTACTAGAGGGGAGAAACACTCTCTGTTTGGTTAGTGCAACGAAAAGGGGATATGATGAGGTGGAGGATTGGCGAGTGTTAAGAGAAAGGGAAGGAGAAGGAGAGTGTGAAAGAGTTGGACGGAGATGAGGGAGGACGGAGAGGGAAAGTGTGAAAGGAGCGGGTTGGTGTTGGTTTTGCTCATATTAAGAGGGGGAGGGGTTGGGAGAGAAATAAGGAGAGAGACTGGAAAGGGGAGGGGGGATAGGGTGGGTGAGGAGAGGTGGGTATGGTAGGTGGGGAGAGGGAGGCTAATGTTCTCTCTTTGTTAGTGTACATCCATTTAGGTAGGCTCCGAGGCGATTTGGATTAATATATTGGTAAAAAGGAGCAAACTTTGTAAGTAGGGTGTTATTTAAGATACTCTCATTGGTAGATGCTACAAATTAATTCTTCTCTAGGCCGTCCTATTTTCATTTCATTGTTTGAATGACTTAAAGATGTGAGCTACATTATAGTGGGTGGTATAGTATGCCCAATATTTCTTTAGGTTGGAAATGATTAATGTAGGGGATAAGTTGCAGTGACTTAATTGATGGAGATCAGAGCGACTAACAACTGTTGTTCAGTTGCTCACTTGTAAAGTTATCTATAATTGACAATTTTGTGTACAAAAACTGTGGAGCAATGGCATAATGATTAGGTAACATGCCTCATGTTCCAAGTTGTGGTAATATTCCTATAGTTCCAAGTTTCATTGGTGTTGTTCATGTCATGAGTAGGTATATATAATATATTTGTTTGCAAAATGTATGGGAGTATCATCTAAAACTTTGACCAAATTTGCTCTTATTTTTTATCGCAGGAATTGAATGGCGAGAAAGGAAGAAGAGGAAAAGGAGTATGTTCGAGATCGCTACAAGTCAACCATTATTCTTTGCATACGTTGTCATGTGGTCTTACCTCCTAAAAATAAGTGAATTAAAGCTGATAAAACTCTAAAGCTTCTAAGTTTGGTGGCAATGTTTTGAATTGGTTAGATAAATGTAAACATAATATCTTGTATAATATTCATATTTATATGCCCAGTTTCTTTTGACTCAAAATCTCTTTTAAATTCTTGAGAATGGTTCGAAAAGCCAAGATACCTAAGAGAACAAACCTTTTCTAGGAATAGAGGAGTACACCACCACCAAGTACCTAACCAATCAATGCCGTATAATAAACACACAACCCATAAATTCTGAATTCAATTCTACACAAAGTGTTCAATCTAATCAATCAACACGTTAGCGAAACCTGGATTTATCTTACGCAGGCGAACTAAATTAATCAAATAAACTCATCTAAGAAAAAAAAAACTTTTTCTAGAAAAGGTCTGTTCTTTTTCACTCATCTCATCTACAAGGGATAAATAAAGTTGTTGCGAGTATAAAGTATGTCCTTATGAGTAGTAAATATGACGGTAATAGTTGTTGGTCGTTGAGAGTATATATAGAGTATGGCCTTATGGGTGTTGGAGAACCGTACTCCGTTGTCTAACAAGTTTGACCGGATACGAGTATGTCTTCCACTTGATAGGTTCATCCAACTGTGCCGAGGACTATTGATGTATGCTACCAAATATGCCGATTTAAATTACTGCTCTTCACCATCTTTAATATTAAGATTTGTGTCAGCCTCATTTGTAATGATTGTCTTGTCTACTTTTATGTGAAATACATTGCTTCACTACTTCACTGTAAATTAGCGACAAACAAATTCTATAAATTGGGGGAAATATATCAAG
>JAYMSF010001617.1:0-11680 GCA_036897335.1 Silene vulgaris
AAAAAAAAAGAAAAAAAAAAACATTATTTAGGAACATAATTACATAAACACTGTTTTTTAACAGAAGTAGAATCTAGCATAAAGTAATCCTATCTACAACTTTTGACCTTCACTGCCATGAGCTCCATAAGAATCTACTTTATTATCCACAAGAAATAAAAGGGGAAGAAAAATATGTTACTTCAAAAAAGAATTCAATTAATTTATTTTGTCCTCTTTGTTACAATTCCATGGGCAAATAGCTCACTTACCTCATCATCAATAAGTCTGGCCAAGGACGGATAACAATTCGTCACAAGCTGAAGACGTTTAGATAAAAAGTTACTTGAACAATTTTCTAAGCTACAGTTATTAAAATGGTCACATTTTGTTGTTAAAATAGCGACATTTAGCCTGTCTTCAGCTTCTGATGAAAAGTGCCCGTCTTCGAGAATTGGTGCCTTATTACTAACTGTTCTGTATCCTGAAGAGTGAAGACCATTCTTTTTTTACTGAAACTTTTGTCAAGTTAAGGTATCCATAACTTTTTTCATATATAAAGAAGGCAAAGAGGAAATTAAAACATTTTAAACTAACTAATAATAGATGATATCACATGGCTTTCCACCCAAAATCAAATGATATAGCTCCATCTCACCTATGGTAAGGATAAAGCAAAGAAAGTGGTGGTAACTCATAATTCAAAATCTTTCTCAAGTAGCCAACTAGAAAAGTGGGCTTGAGCAAGCAGTGGTATGAATATGTAGCATCACATTCTTTCTACTGTTATTGTAGGTTCATTGTCAGATGACCCTTTTCTGAAAGTAAAATGGATTCTAATAAGTTGGTGATTTAGAGGTGCCACTCAATAACAACTACGATCGATACCGCCTTGTATATATGATTTGATCAACAAAGGTTTCAGATGTAGGCGGCCTTATCTCGTATATATAGTACGAGTTATATTCCTCTTCTTTTCTCTTCAAGGATTGCATATTTGCATTGAGGAATTAAGGCTATGCCAGGAATTCAACATAATCCACCTATGTAATTTGTCCATTACCATAATCATTATGTTTTACACTATGCCAGGAAATCAAGTGAATAAATTCAGTAAAGGAACTAGTGCATTATTATTATTTGTTGATTTGCATTGGCTTTTTCACAATTTAATGTAGCATTTTGGCATTACGTAATTATTATTTCAGCTATAGAAACTCCACTTCTTCATGCTTAACATCAAATTTCAATGAGTAGGACATAATTCCAAAGCTCTTTCACATTTAAGCTTGACAAAAACATGGATAAACAAAGCTCTTTTGGTATGTAGGTAGGAAAAACTTGTATGATATATTGGGTTGAGTTTCCAAGTTTTATTACTATAAACTCATCGCAATAAATGTCTTCTTATTGCTCTCATTTCCTAGTAAAACCGTCTTATACAAGTATCCGTTTATGACGTCACATCATTAAGCTACCTTCCACTCTGGAGACCAAATTAAGCTTTATCATACTTTATGTAAGTGAAGCTTGAAAATTGAAAGGTTAATTTACAAAGTTCCAAGGTCTTAGACCATTCCCAAGCAACAATCACCTTAATTGGGTCAATACCCAATTTTACTCTTAATCTCACCTTATTTAACTTGACCCAGTTTTACCCTCCCAAGCAAAAGGTCACGACCTAGATCAATATTCCAATCATTTTCCACTTTATTAATCCATGTTTCTCATAATTATTCCCTTACACACATAATGATATAGAATATGAGAATTTACTTATTAAAGTCCACTTAATCCACAAATAATCACCCAAATCGACACATATACCATAATAAACCCGTCTTATCAGTTTGACTTCATACGGAGCATTCATTCTTGTTTAAGACGGTAATATCAGTCTTCTTATATTTGAAACGGGTGGAGTATTGTAGATGCGACAAAAATAGGATGTCTAGGACTAACAACATGTTTGTCCAGTATATACAAGTGAGACCAATAATGCCGTCTTAAGAGACATCGAGAAGGCCAAGGAATACCACCTCACAATTGACATGGACCCATTTCTTGTACGCGTAATTAGTTTGAAATTGAAACCATTTTTTGTTAATACTTTGAGTTTGAACTCCATTTAAAAAAATACTCCGTTATCGCTAACTTCCAGCTTTTGTATGGGTTTTATAGCTAAAGGCCTAAATGCTAACACTTCATATAAAAAAAAGAGGCAATTCCAAATTTGATTTGAGTAGTTCTTGTTTGAATACAACTTCCAAGTTCATACATCAAGGAATGCAGCAGCGACGACTTTATTTTATTCTTACAACTAAAAATACAGCAAGTAAACTGAGATCAGAACGCGGTAGGAAGACTGAGGAGGGCATGGTCTGTAGCCCCAAATTGTCCATCGAGGACAATCTGGGGATTCTGAGCCGCCTTGACTAGGGTCAGGATTGCGAATTGGTGTTGGTGGTAACCATACTGGCTTAATGGGAAGACCTCTTAGAACCCTCTTTGTTTCTTCAACTGGTTGATCGTCCGCCTTGTAAAACAAAGTACTTGAAACATCCTCCAAACCTGCATAGTGCATACAACTTATTGCGACATTAAGAACAAACCACAGCATGAACCGATGCAAGTAGGGAACCAATTTTCTGGCTATATTTAGAAGCTGAACTCACTGAAGCATGTTACAGTGCCGATTATAATTGACGTATTGTTCATGTTGACAAATCTTGCGAGTAGAAAAATATAAAATATGGTGACTTACGAACAGAACTGACTTTAAGAATTTGATCGTGTTCATGCCCTCAGGTGTTTCAGGTTTCACCATTGTAGACAAAAGGGATTCAATAGTACACAATAACAAAAGATAAGGTAACTGTAAGTCTGTAACAATGTAACATTACCTGAAGGCAAGGAAAAGCAAGTCACTAAGCTAGCCACAATGCAGACCGTTATTAAAGCTGATGCCATTAACTTAGCTAATGCATTTTTCATTTTCTCGAGGCAGGATAGCTGGAGAAGCAATCAGCTGTTCCAACTCCTGAAGTCACAACTCCTTAGAACGTCAACAACAAAGCCTAAATTCACAACCAAACCTGTGAAAAACTAGTCTCACAGAGCATTTTCAAACATATATTCCTATGAGATCAACCACCAAAGAATACTATTCACATGAAAACAATTGAGGAATATTTTCAGCAAAATTCCAGCATATTGTGTACAGATCTTACCGGAAAAAGTGACTTCATCATACAAAAAAGGGCAGACATTTAGTTTCCGAAGTCCCAATAGATTACATTTTTGGTGTAGTGTAAGCCACGGAGGCAGTTTAAATCATGACGAGTTTTGAACCTAGGTCATGAGAATCACTTCTCCATAGCTTTACGAGTTAGCAACCTAACATCTGCAGTCCTTATTGATGAGGTCATTCAGGTAGACAGGTATCAATGCAAAAATACAAATCCCAAGTTCATATAATCTAAAATTCTAAATAAATGCAGGTTGTTTAGTCACAAAACCTTGACTTTTGAAGGACTACACTCCTTAGAATGTGATGTAATTATATTACCTGATGGAAACAACATAGGAGACTTTAGTCCTTTTTCTTTATACAGGAAGAAAGACGACCGAGGAAATAATCAGGATACAGTAGAGAAGCAGTACGACAGAATGGCTAGCAGAATGGAAGTGGTCAACGACCTTCTTCCTAATTCAATTCCCCGCCTTGTGAGACACTGACACAAGGTCCTCCACATATCCTGCAACCCACCTTTCGGAGCAAATTGAACCAACAGTTTCAGATCTTTTCATGTTCTGTAGCAACATATCAGAGAGACCAAGTAATTGCAGCATTAGGAAACAAACAATGTTCTGGTGCCTAGATAGTCAGGAAAAAGAACCTTACAGAAATTGGTGCCACAATACTTGCCTCATTGCCTGCATAATTGGCAAATTCAAAAGCTAGGGGTGCCTTCAATTGTTGGTACCTTTGACGTCGAAAGTTCCTGTAATGCGCCAATTCTTTGGCATAATCAAAAGTATAAACTCTAATACCAAGCCAACAAGGCAGCAACTGTCTCATAGTTTATACAAAGAGTGCAGATATACAATATAACAATTCCACGTTTCGTTTTGCAAAACAACTAGGGTACAATGTGAAAATAATTGGTAATAAATTAAAAAAATATAAATAGGGTAAATGAGTATACGCGAAGTAATAATATTTAGTATGCACCTGCATGATATGAGTAGCTCATAAACTATAGAAGACACTCAAAAATTACTTTTAGATTAACAATGAAGACCATGTACAAGGAACAGACTATTTATTATTAACTCATGAAAACAACTTAAGACGATTGAAATTGCAATGTACAATCTGCATCAAGGAATACAACTATACAAGGACTACTATTTTTTGTATGGGCAAAAAGCAATGGCAAGTCGGAGAGGAAGTACTCGCAGAACAAAATATTTGGGCTGAGTAGTGAGTACTCTCCTGCCCGTACATGATACCAGCACGGACCTGACAGAACATAATCTGTTTGCCATGTTTAAAACGACTTAACGGAAACGCGGGGGTGGTTGGTTGGCCAGAGCATCCCTTTGGCAACATTTCGGATTGTGCTCATGAGGTGAGGGATGGCCTATTGGTGTTGATGGACGCCGTACTGGCGGGTGCATTCTTAAAATCCTCTTAGTTGTTTCACCTGGCGGAATCCTCGCCTCGTAAACCCAGGTCCGTGAGACGTCCTCCAGTCCAACTATTCACAAACAAAAAACAGAGCACTAGTCAGCAATCCATTTAGATTCATTTTGAATTCTATTTCCAAATATCAAATAGAATCACAATTCAAGATAAAAAAAAAAGGACGATTGTGCACCATTAGCAGGTAAACAAGGTTCGGGGGCCCAGATCGTCAGGAAAAAGAACATAACTACAACTGATGCCACATTCTTTGCAAGTAAAGTTGGCATCCTTAAAAGCCAGGATACCCTTCAGTTTAGTTGTTTATTTCACTTCTCAGGTTCCTATAGTATACAGTGCTTTAACCTTATAAACTTCTATTCCAAGCCCCAAGAATAATGCCACAATTTATATTAGTACACTTAATTGAATAGTAAATAAAATATTTGCATCTTTTGTCACATGTTATCTCTTGTGCCTTAAGGAACTTGCAGTCAAAATGTGGACTCAGGAATTTGATCACTTTGGTCTTTAATGTAAACAATTAAGTAATATACAAATGATAGTTCAGTCCACATTTAGGAGTTAACTAATACTACCAGATGGAAACTACACCAAAGAATACAACCAAGACTTTGGACTCTGGCTTTATTTAATACAGATAGAAAAACAATAAAAAGGGAATCAGGATATGGTTGCATATTATACTCAGTTTACAGCCTGGCTACTGCTACATGCTTCATCGTGAAGTAGCATCCCCAAATTCAACCTAATTTACTGTAAGACGGTATTATTCCGCAATAATACGTATTTTGAAACAGTATATCCCGAAATTCTCATATACTCTACACAGGGTAGTTGATGATACCAACCTTGTAGACCTCTAACAAACACTTAAATGCACGAAATGGACAAAAGTAGAGAAATACCTAATATGAGAATATTGAAACGCCAATTACAAGAAGTTATGTCGGATGCATCCCAAGCAGCAAACCTTAACATCAAAGTCATGACGAGTCCAACACTTGGATACGCCAACACTCGTATGAGACCAACTCTTGGCTTTCATACTATAAAAACAATAGTTATTTTGCATCTCATAACTTGCAGAAGATAGAAAAATCCTGCAACAAGAAAATGGATACAAGAAAATATTATGTGGTTCACAACCCCATCTTTTTTAGTAACTAAACAATCTTCAAGTACTGAGCTGTAAAAAGTATACAGCAGTTCAAAGATATCTGCATCCATAGAACAATCTATTACTCGAAAGAATAAAACTCTACGTCTTAGCATGTAAAACAAATTTTGGACTGCAGGGATGAAAATTTGAATTTCTTTCCAGGAACGCGAACCTCCCATGAGAAGCAAACAACTCTCATGGCTTTATGCCTTTGGTGGTAACCACCGAACAATCAATTATCAGAGAACAATTTAAGAATCATTCGGAGGAAATCAATATCTTACCTGCTTAATTTCAGGGCAAATGGATTAGTACAAGGAAAATCAATCCTCACAATTGAAGAAATAGAAGAATCCAACATCATTCAACCGTCTCATCAGAAATTTACCAAATTCAGGACGTTTATAACACAATAGCATTTGATAGAAGCAAGAACAAATTTAACACAGTCAGATTCAGAACTTCAGAAGGATGTTCAACGCAAAATGTTATACAGCAATGAAGCTTTTAGTGTCTTATTTAATGCAACACATGATATACTAGATTACATCTGTACACTAGGGATTGGGAGCTTAATAAGGAGGAGGTGGACCAGGCTGATCCTTTCCTGGTGGCATGAACTGATGATGCAAATCGTTTGGTTTAGGTGATGGTGGCTTCCATGGTTGTCTTCTTCTTCGTTTCATCTCTGCTGCATAATGTGGATGAACAAGCATCTTCCTGGTAACCTTTACTGCCCTGTCAGTTGAGAGCTGTGATGATGCTACCTGCATACTAGCTTTTCAAACCAAAAATAGCAACATAAACAACATTTACAATTCCATCTCCAAAACTACATGAATAACATGAATATTTCAAAACATGAGAAGAACACGAGAATAGCAAATCAAAATCAAACTTAATTACCATGATCAGCAAAACACTTCTTCGGTACAAAGGTAGCCATTAGGAACAAACATACTAAAGCTGAAGCTAAAATCAAGTTTCTCATTTCCAGTAGTTTCAACTTTCAAAGCTCAGAGTTCTTCTAACTGATGTACTCCTAATAACCCATGCTTCCAACTATTCTATTGAAATTAGTCAATTAGGTGTTTAGTTTATTCGAAAAGCATATAAATTATTTTAAAACTTATTTTCTTGTGGCATATCCTACCTACAGCTTTCTTTAAGGGAATTAGTTCAACAAAAGTTGACTTTCCGGCTTTCTGCTGCATAAAACAAATAAGTTCTCAGTTTCCACAAGGCTTAATTAAGATATTGAAATAAATAATGATGTGCTATCTTCCATGTAATTTACAAGATAAGTACTTTTCAAGTACATGTCAGCAAACTCGGTAAGAGGATAGAAGAGGCCTTCATGGGCCATTTGTAGCACAATGATTTAGATCAGGGAGTCGACAACTTCAACCAGCCTGAGGTCATGACATAGGATCTTGAAAATCTGTATTTTTAATATTTTTAGTAGGTTGTAGTTTGTAAAAAAGTGTATAAAGTACTCGGTAGTTAGTACCAAATTTTCCTTATATTAACATAGGAACTTGGAAATTTTTAGAAAATCTTGAATCAAGAAGATAGGTGAAGAGAAGAGGAAGGGTAAGCCAGGCAACTATTAAGTACTCCTATTTGCACATTGGTGGTTGGTGGACACATAATTCTCAAAACGAGTAGTACTGCCTCTGAATATAAACATTCAGGTTAGCACAGATTTCAGTGTTTGATGTTCATGCTAAATGGCTGGACGCCTGGACATCGATTCCCCCATTAAACAATTGGATAGGCCTATCTTCAATCTCTTGGTAAAACTGTGTCAAACTAGCTCTATCTCAAACTAACCTCTTTAAAGAGCAAGGCAAAATGGGATATGAGATAAAAAGTGTACATTTAACCACTATAACTTACCTCCTGAAATATTTTTCTATTTTTTTCCTAGATTAAGACATACGGCCCAAGGGGGTCAGTATCACAATCTTCACCACTTCAGATGCGAGGTATCGGTCTTTGACATGGATCTTCCACTTCTTCCTGTTCAAATCTAGGCAAGCGAATAATTAAGATTAAATAAAATGTCATCCTAATTGTAAAAGAGCAAAAAATAGAGAATACTGTAATTTCAAAAGTAATAGTGATATCTTCAGACCTCGTCTGGCTCTTTCGTGATAGGGGATGTCTGAAAATGAAACACTTGGTACATGAGGTAATCGTTGCTCTAGCAAACCATCTCTGCCATGTTATGCTCAAAGAGAGCATTAGACACATAAAGTTGTCGAGGCCCATACAAATGAATGAGCATAATGTAAAACACTTCATTCACTTGCATAGCTTGTTTTCATGAACAACTAAATAATGACTACCTTCATCTTGCTAACTGACTACCACAATTTTGAATTTTCTGAACAGCTTCGAGCAAACTAATACTCCTGCTTATGAAGCATCTATTTGCGTCACAAACTCTGGATAGATACATGACTACTAATCCTTTTAAATTATCGTTTACCATGCTTGATAGTCTCAGATCATCATCGAACTGACAATCAAACCAACGGTTGTAACAATAGAAGGGGCACAAAATACTATTTAACCAGCAGAGTAATCCTTCCACCGCAAATTATAGACAGTAATAAAAAGGTCCAATCCTCAGTTCCAAAAGAATTTGGGGTCGGCTAATAAAATACTCCCTTTGTTTCTCTTATATCTTCCCAGTCTCATTTTTTATGTTTATTTCGGTTACTTTTTTGAACGAACCCATTCTTCCTGGCCCAAGTAGGGTTAGGGAGGGAGAAATGGAAAAGGGAGATTATTCCGCCATTTTTTTTTTACATTTCTATAATTTGTCAAAAAGAAAGAATGGAGTGAAATACCCTGTCAAACCTTGCCTTATGAGGGAGTTAGATCTTTGAGCAATGCACCCGCAAAGAGGGAAAAGGATATGATTAACTAATCGACCATGTGTCAGGAAAACACAAAGAAAGCAGGTTCATCTGTACTCTGTAGCATGGCCATTTGTTAAACTCACAAAACAGACTACATTCAAAACACTATCTGCATCCATAAGCGCTTTTTAACCCAAACAACAATAGGTGTTCTTAACAACTATACACTCCATAGTGCATAGCTGCCCGCATTTTTCTATTTTTTTTTTTTGACAACGATGCCCGCATTCTTCTATAGTCCTCTAATAATTATGAAAAGTGACAGCAGAAAAGCTGGTTTTCCTGGTTAAATTAGAAAAATGCTGTTTTACCTTTTTGAAACTCATTCAATATTAACAGGTTGATCAAGATGGGGATTACAATCAACCGTGAAGAAAGACACTTGACTAACTAGTGTAGGAACAACAACGACAAATACTCCAGCTACCAAGAAATAAGGAACAGTTTGTATCAGCGACACAAATTTCAAAATTACTCGGAAAATTTTCATGTTGATTCATAATAAATTGAATTCACAAAGTACATGCTACAGAAGAACGTGGAACTTATTCCTTGGGAAAACAATTTCCCATCTATTAAAAATAAGCACAAAATGATCGTACAACATTTACTCATCTTCCTTCGACAACAACAAATACACAATTTACAGATTCTACAGAATATAGATTCAAGATTCAAGTCTACAAGAACGAGTACCTGGAAACCAAATTTACTCCCTTCAAACCATGGTAAGAGAATGGCTATGAGCACGGGGTCCGTCTTGGTACAACATGAGATTATTCATGGCTTTAGCGATGATCTCTCTTAAATCGGCGTTTTGGGCCATCCCAGAACGAACAGCACTCTCAAGGGTTCTCAGTGCTTTCGCTTCCACAAGTGCCTTGCTATTCCCAACATTCATTGATAGGTAACAAAGGAGAACAAGTCCATCTCTCTTTGCACGATCCGACGTACCCAACAATTTCATCAAAAGAGGAACACCATTGCATTCAATGATCGTCTTTGAATGCTCACCACAAATATGGTTATCAGGGCAGGTAAATTTAGTCAAGGCTATAGCGGCTTCAATAGCCACACTCACATTCCCATCCCCGAGCTTACTGACCAACGAACTAATAAGCCCTGACTCCTTAGCCGGAAAAATCCTTGCTAAACATCCAATTGACCTTATAGCCGGAATCAGAAAATCAAGATTTTTCTCCTCCTTAACCACCTTCTTCAACTGGTCAAGAACAGCCTTAGTAGGGGGTGAACTAGGCTTCCAGGCAGCTTTCCTAAGTTCGGCATTACCCTCAGCCACCTTAGCAACCTCCATTATTGTCATCAAACAATTAAACCTCAATTCCCCTTCCTCCGTCTCAATAATTTTCGACAAGCAAAACATCCCCTTAGGCTCAGCAATTTTTTGACTATTCAACAAACTATTTTCACACAATCTCCATAAAGCTAATGCACATTTAACCTTAAGCTTATGCTTAACCTCAGGCGACTCATTCTCCCTATCCTTCTTACTATTAGTATGACTCGCCCCACCCAGCGACGAACTTGAGCTCGTCTTATGATAACTACCACGACTACTGCCACTACTACTACCATTATTATCGACATAACTATAATTTCTATTCTTAGCAGTTTGAACAACAGAATGCAAGCTCAAACTACTCTTACCACCACCACTATGATACCTCCTATACTCATCCATATCCGAATCATAAACTAAACACGAAACAAGTGGTTTCAACACATTCTCTCTCCCGAAATCCTCTCTTGCAACCTTATCTGCCTCTGCAATCTTCGCCACCAGGTCTGCCACCACAATCTGCACACTCATCGACGACTCCCCTAACACCTGCACAATTGCCGGAATTCCTAGGGTTTTATCACATGAAATCGCTCTACACCTCTCCTCATCATTCTCAGCTAACCAACACAACGCCGTTGCTGCCGCAACCTGACCTTCCGGACAACCACCGCCGTCCTTCAAAAGCCGTAACAACGGCGAAACCGCGTTTTCCTCCACAATCACCTTCCGATACCTAACATTAGAATCCGCTAACGACGCCAAATTATTGGCCGCCTCAATTCGATCATTCAATCGACGATTACTCTGTAACGACGCAATATACGACCAAATCCATGCAATTATCGAATCATTAATCGCAATCGGAGGAATCGCAACACTTCCTCCACCATCATCATCATCATCAACAGCATAAATTGATAAAAGCCAGGTTAAATCACCAATAGAAGATTCTAGAACATTCGAAACCTTCTTAAAATCAGCAATTGAAGAAGTAATAGTAAGAAAAACATGACGAAAAATTCCGGAATGTTTACACTTACGAACAAGCGTTAACGCGCGTTCAAGGTTTTTCGAAGTTTCGGCGGCAATACGGCGGATAGGACGGTCGTATACGGCGGCGTTAGAAGTGAGGCGTACGGCGATGCGTAGCTTGTGAGAGAGCGCGTCAGCTAAACGCGCGATTTCAGCGCATTCAACTCGTGATGATTCAGCTTCGGCGGCGGCTTTGATTATACGGTCTGCGAGGAGGATAGGTAGAGCTAGTTCTTCTTGAAGTGAGGATTCAGCTCTGTCCATGGCGGCGGCAGCGGAGGAAGCCGCCATTGTTGTGGAGCTTGAAGAAGAGTGAGGGTTTTGGAAGAGAGAGAAAGAAGGAAGAAAAGTTTGCGGAAATGGTGGCGAGGATTTTTGAAAGGAATGTTTTGGTCCAAGCGTGGCGGAATCCAGTATTATACGGAGTTACGATTTGTTTTACGTTATTACTAGTCTTATACCCGTGCAAATTGCACGGGTTTGTTATTTCAAATAGATTATTTAAGAAGGTATATATAAGATAAGTTTTATAATAATTAATTAATTATCTTCTTTTAAAGTTATTT
>JAYMSF010001618.1:0-11678 GCA_036897335.1 Silene vulgaris
ATTACCCGTTGCAAGACCCGACCCGTCTTCAGCAAGACTTTTTGTTGGCTGAAACACTATATCCACTCATAAGGTAGACCAAGTGATAGTCTAAAACTTTACCCATGACAGTAGACTTGGCAAAACTGACCCGGTTTGAATAACCCGACTCATAGCCGACCCGCACCCGAATTGACGTGTAGCCGACCAGAATGTTTATTATCGGAAGCTGATTGTTATCTCCAAATAACTTGAAAACAACCGATCCGAAAATGGTCGATCCTGAAATAACCCGTCCCGACCGAATGCCCGCAAACCCGAATAACCCAATTCCAAATTGACCCGACCAAATTCGACTCGGTTGACCTGTTTACCAGGTCTAACTGAGGATTTGTTTGACATGAAAATAAGCTGAAAACAAAATCTTAAAAACCCGAAAAAAATCAACCCAATTGAGTCCTAGACCTGGACGTGAACCCGACCGGACACCCTAACTCAAAACGAATATGATCCGAACCCAAATTGGCCTGACCCAGTATAACCCGACCTAAATTTCTATTGTTGCAAAATAATTATTATTCACAAATAACTTTATACCGGTTAACCAAAGTGGCTTGAGTGTAGTGGAGCACGATAGTGCTTCAAAGCGTTGCAAATTGGCAACAAATTGAGAGGTCCCGGGTTCGACTCCCTACACGGGAGTGTTGCGTTACCTGTCATCTCAAAGGATGTCTTACCTGACACACGTGGTTTGCAGGGTATTGCATGTGCCGGGGGGATTAGACCCTTCGTAATAAAAAAAAAAACTTTATACCAGTTGACACGAACCCAAAATGACAACCCAACCCAAATTTAACTCAATCTATATCCGACTCAATTAACCCATTTACCAGATCTACGATCGACACCCGACCTAATTGACTCATCTCATAGGTAGACAAAGTGATGATGGACTTGATAGTCTAAAACTTTACCAATGAAGATCTGTTTGAAGCTACATCACTAGTTCACTGTTCACGGGACTTGAAATCAAATCTCTACCATTTCTCACCCTACTCATCTTTCTTTCTCAAAGATCCAATCTTTCTTTACCTTCTGTATTTCTCCTACCCACCATAAATTAATTCCATAATTAAATTAGAAATAAAACACCAAAATTATTTCTGCCCACATATTTCTTCTTGTCTGTCCAAATAAATCCCACCTTCTTTTTCTTAGATCCTTTTAACTTTTTATATTATCTGCTAATCCTCACTAAAAACACTTTCAACTTGTTCAAGTACTTCAATCTTAAACTCTTAATCTTGTTTTATTTTGAACTAATCTACTTGGATCTATAAATTTGAGTTCATACTTAATTATCTTTTTCTAATTTGCAAAAAAGTTGGGTTCTTTACATTTCAGCTTAAAGATTCTTTCTTTGAGTTGGGTTTTGTGATAAATTAATTGGGTATTTTTGTTTTTCACAAAATCATTGTAAAGTTCCCAACTTTTTTGATATTTGTGAATTATTTGAGTATCTTTAATCTGGGTTTAATTGTTCTTAAGAATTATCAGTTGGGTTTAATTTTTTACTGATTAATTTGGATCAAGGAGCTCTTTTGATGCTTTGTGGCAAAAATGCAACCTGATCAAAGGAGAAAGGTAATGATTTTATGAATTTAATGGTGTTTTTTGTTTTCTTGAATGATTTAATTTATTTTTTTAGTTCAAGATCTAGCTAATTATAAGTTTAGTGTTCTTGTTTTGATATTGTGCTTTAGGACTGAATAATGTTAGTATCTTATTGATGATAAAGTTAAGCTGCAGTTCAAGATTAATACTCCGTCCGTCTCAATCATTTGTTTACCTTTGATTAAAATACTGAGACGGAAAAAGTAAATGACTGAGACAGAACGAGTAGATTTTAAGCATGTTTAAGTGTCAGTTTAAAATTTATGATTTTATAAGTTGTTGGTGGCTTAGTAACTTCGGGTATACAAGTTTGATGTGTTATTTGCTGCTGTGTCACTGTCTGATAATGCTGGTGTTACCGGTTCTTGTTTTGGGTAAGTCGTCGTTTATTTGTAGAATTGTAGGATCTTTGTACTTGGATCTTGAATTTCCAATCATGAGATATAATGTGAGAATTGAGAATGCTTGTCAACGATATTGATTCGCAAGAAGAGAATTTCCTGTGCTGTTGCTTTGCTTTACGGGCCTTCCTATGGGGCCTCGCATGACGGTAATTTTATTCGCTAGAAGAGAGGAAGAGGAAGTGCTTTGCCCTAGGAAGTTGACATTGCTATCTGTGCTAGAAGATTTGAGTTATGGTCCTAAGCAGGAGGAGCATAGGTTTTTAATGTGGCGTATTAATTTTGATTATGCAGGGGTCAGCAGAGGTGGACTTTTTTACCGAGTATGGTGAAGGTAGCCTGTATAAGATAGAGGAGGTGATTGGTAAAGGAAGTTATGGTGTTGTCTGTTCTGCATATGACACTCATCTTGGGGAGAAAGTAGCAATCAAGAAGATTAATGATATATTTGAGCATGTTTCAGATGCCACTCGAATCCTACGTGAAATCAAGCTTCTTCGGCTTCTTCGTCATGCAGATATAGTGGAAATCAAGCATATATTGTTGCCTCCTTCTAGAAGGGAATTTAAAGACATATATGTTGTTTTTGAGTTAATGGAGTCTGACCTACATCAGGTTATCAAAGCAAATGACGATTTGACTCCAGAGCATTATCAGTTCTTTCTTTATCAGCTGCTCAGAGGTTTAAAGTACATTCATACAGGCATGTTTTCTCATATTGGCTTAGAATGTTTCGTTTTAAAATAGAAAAGTACGGGAAAGCTGAAGGTTTGTTTCACTAGTTGTAACTTCTATTCGACTTCTTGCAGCTAATGTCTTCCATCGAGACTTGAAACCAAAGAATATCTTAGCAAATGCTGATTGCAAGCTCAAAATTTGTGATTTTGGTCTTGCAAGGGTCGCCTTTAATGATACTCCAACTGCCATATTCTGGACAGTATGTTGGCTGTCATCAGCTCTAGCTTCTGCTCTTTTTTTTTCATGACGCCTTCCTTTTCATTTCTCTATTTCATTATCTATTTCTTGATTGTTTCTTTTTTGCTTAGGATTATGTTGCAACAAGGTGGTACAGGGCTCCTGAGCTGTGTGGATCGTTTTTTTCGAAGGTATAAACCTATGATCATAAGTCTATTTTTTATCATTGTTTGGAATCAGGATTTACTTCTGGCCGACTATGTCTTGATGCAACAGATACATTTAGTTAAATTCTGCATCTTGTGCAGGAGCTTTTTTAATATGTGTGTTTTTCTGTTATTCACTTATTCCCAACTTCCCTCGTCTACAGCTAGTCCTATATCTATGTCTGTTGGTCTAGGATTCCTTAGCTTGGCTGTTTACTTATAGATACCCCTGTTACTCTACTTGGGGTGTGCATCGATGTAAAATATGAAAGCAACTACGACAATATCACCTTTATGGCTCAAGGGCTCCAATATATGGCGCACTAAGGGGAGTCTAATGTAAGCAAGTTTATCCCTGTATTAACATCACAAAGAGGTGGTTTCTGAATGATCACAATGAGAACCGTGTTGAGAAGTGCATTATGACTGGTACTTAAACAATGAAACGTAGCTCAACCAGCTTAGGCAGCCACAGTTTTTTTTTATCATATTCTGAAGCAAAGAATAGGGAGTTTTGATTATTGAATCCGAGTGGTAAATGATCCTTTGTCATATAGTAGCACTGTAGCACTAGCACGGGAAATTTTATCAATTACTCTTGAAGGTTTAAAAATAGGAATAATTTTAGTGTATGCCTTTTGCTGCCAAGATCTTGACTTATGAGCAAAAATTTTGGACGGAGGATTTTCTGTAGACCGGCAGTTGTTTACTGTCATAATAATTTTTACATTGATGTTGGAAACTGCTAATGGAGAGAAGATGGGATATGGACAAGGTCCTGCAACTAAATGTATATTGCAAAACTGACAAACCCCTAGTAAAGAACAAATGTGATATGGACCAGGACTCACAAAAAATCGAATCATACTTTTGAGTTTGAGCTTTACTATCAATTGAGCCCAAGAGCTTTATGTAATTATTTGTGAGAGGGGTTGGCTTGATTTTTTCATTTCAGCAAACCTGAACGAAAATGTTATACAAAAGCCATGGTTAGTGGAATATGAATTTTCAAAGGTATCCTGAATATCATGAAGAGGATAAGAATACTTTTTCCAAATTATCATTGAGATGAAGTTTAAGCAGTAGATCTTTTTCTTGAAATCCATTTTCTCATATTTTAAAATTCCTTTTGGTGTTTGAGGCCATGAGATATCAAATACGCCCTTCCTCTGTAATTAAAGTTCATGTCCCATGGGCAAAAAATTTAAGGATAGAGATTACATGTGGCGGAAAATGAAAGCTAAGGAAAGACGTGGGTCAGTAAGTATAGTGACTACATATCTCAGCCTAAAGAGAAAAAATTCTAAGTAGGAAGTTTAAGATGGACAACCCAAAAAAGAAAGTAGAAAGTTTAAAAGTGGATGGAGGAAGTATGAATTTAGAATTGAAGGAAGAAAAGCTACCCTGATATTCAAAGAGGGTTTTTGTACTTTTGGACCGGTTTTTGTAGGTCGAACAAAACAACCCAAATATACCCTCGCATGGTCAGCAATCCTCAACTCTCCAAATCCACTCCACCTTGCAATATCTCTATTCTCCTTGCCCTTTAATTTGTCCACTGCTTATTAGTCCCTTTCTCTCTCCGTTGTTGCATCACCAGTTCACCACCAATGTCTCTTTATCTCCCTTGCAAATATCTATTTCTTATCTCCCTCTTTTTATTTCCTCTCCTCCTTGTATGTTTTTCTTCCCCCTTAGGTTCACATGGATGGCCGAGGTTAGTTCTGTAGGGGTAAATTTTTGGCTTCATCAGGAGGTGTTGATATCATATGAATCTGCAAGAACGGGTTGGGCTTGTATACTGGCTTGCAAGGTGTCGCTGCCTTCGCTAGAGGTGTGCATTACATCTGGAGACCTGATGAGCGGATCCCGTTCAGGTCTCGCTGATTAATACACCTCGGATTATGGTGTTTAGTTATAATTATACTGAATTATGCACTATTTTGAGTGAAACGTATATTTCCTATTAGGAATTCAAATTGGCCATTCTACGAATCTGGTAACCCTGGAATGACTCATTTGGCAGGTTTAGTGGGGATCGATATTTGGGTTTGCATAGGTGTATCTCTCTTGGCGAGTAGTAGTGCCGAGGTTGGCGATAAATGAGGTTTCGTAGGTTGGCCGTGGTGGTGACTAAGTGGGTGCTTGCAGAAGCGGTGATGGAGTGGCAGGGTGGGGTGGGAAGAGAGAAAAAGGCGGGAGAGGGTGACGAGCCAAAGAGTATAATGTGAGCTTGTTAACTCTTGAAGCTTACCAAAATGAGGACACATAAACAATCTATTATCTAACTGAACAGAAGGAATATATAAATAGCTAAATGGAACAAATGGGGGAGTAAAGTGAGTAAAATACAGATCCCGAAAGGTGTAGCAGGTTTTGGACCATTAAGTTATTTTTTATCAGGTGAAAGGGGAAAAGAGATGTCCCAGGCACTAATATATAACTACATCTATACCGTGTTTTGTATTCTCAATTTTACAATGTGGGTGTCTTTCCAAGGTAGTAGAATTTTGACCACTAAACTGTTTTCTAGTATCGCAAACTTCACATCAGTCTGTAGGTTTATATCTATGTAATGAAATTTCGTTGGGCACTGTCTTGGAGAGTGGCTCGGGTAGAATTTGCACCCTAAAAATTCTATATGCTTACAATTGGGTTTGAATTGTCTACTCTTGTGAAACTAGCTGAAACAGTAACCTGCAAGTTAGCAACCCTTCTGTAAATTTTTTTGCCAAAAATCTACTGTTGCACTATGAAATTGAAGTTGGAGGCAAAATTGAAAATATATTGTGCTGTATTCGTGTGTCTTGCGGGTTGGTTTCAGTCAAAACTCATACCATTCTCACTGAACATCCCCAGGTGACTTCTATAGCTGTTGTTTTAATCAGGGCTCCTTGGCTACTACTGGTCAGTTACTTGTGGTGCTCGGGTTTGAAGAACAGAAAACTACAAAAAGAGTCTTTTCTAATTAGTCAAATACCGTTTATGCCATTTTAAACTCCAGCCACATCCGCCTCTCTGTTGTCCCTATGGCCTATGGACCTTACAACCACTTTAGCCATGAATTATAAGTGGTACTATTTGATTAGCATCACGGATGCATGCCCTCTTAAAAGTTTGGCAGTAGCTAACTATCTACCGCGTCTCTCAAACATGTCACAATACTCTATTTGACACTGCCATAACACCAATTTTTATTCCCTATGCCCATAGTCGCTGAGTAACTTAGGTACTAGGTAATGACTATCATCTCCTATATCCTGTACACGCTTCAGCATATGACTGACTATCTTCTGCCACCTGACATCCCTGTGATGGACAAAACAGCAGAGCTTGGTAAAATATTAAATTACTGGATGACCTTGAGTAAGGCTAACTTCATCATGATGTTGTAGTAATCTCAAGAAACACATATTTAACTTATCATAAATATATGGAGTTCGAGAGTTAATAACAGTAGTTGAGGGGTGGAATTAGAACACTATTTATCACTTATGCAAGGTCGTGGTCACTTTCATCAACCTGCTATTACTAATGGAATCTTTGTAACTTGAAGTTTAGAACTTTCATGTACTTTCCTCACTCTCTGCAATTACCACACTTTGTTTAATGTCTGTTTTACTTCCGTTGAATTAAGTTTGTTCAGATTCTCTCATGTTCACCCCAAATTGTATTGGGTGCAAGTCTATGTTGTTGGGTCGATGTTAGGATGTTATTCGCTGATGTTTACACTGTTCTTTTCTCAGTACACACCAGCTATTGATATCTGGAGCATTGGGTGCATTTTTGCCGAACTTCTTACTGGAAAGCCTCTATTTCCAGGAAAGAATGTAGTCCACCAACTGGATCTTATGACTGAATTGTTGGGAACTCCATCTGCAGAAGCCATTGCCCGGGTTTGTTTTCAACTAGTAAACCATGTATCTCAGTGTGCATGCAATTATTTCCATAATTGAAGCCTTTGTTCCTCATGATGTATTTGTGGTATTCATCTTATTGCAGATACGCAATGAGAAAGCTAGACGATACTTGAGCAGCATGCGCAAGAAGAAGCCTATTCCCTTCACCCACAAATTTCCAAATGCTGATCCTCTTGCCCTTCGTTTGCTAGAAAGGATGCTTGCCTTTGATCCTAAGGACCGCCCTACTGCTGAAGAGGTTAGTTGGCTCTGAAGCTTGTTTAGAGAGAATAGCAAATGGGTATGCGTCCGTACAAGTGCCAGGCTCAACTATTTTATGGCAACCCTCATGTTTGGATTAATATGATGGGTGTGGCCAAATCCCAAATGTTATATCCATGTCCGAGTGTCGAGTGTCAGACATTGTGCGCGAGATAATATGAAGAGTCGGAGTAGCATAACCTTGCAAGCAATGTACTCGATGCATTTAAAGCCCTCCGAATCTTCTAACAGAGTTGTGATATTGCATTTTAGGCTCTTGCAGATCCATACTTCAGGGGCTTAGCTAAGGTTGAGAGGGAGCCTTCTGCTCAACCTGTAACAAAAATGGAGTTCGAGTTTGAGAGGCGAAGAGTGTCAAAGGATGATGTTAGGGAGCTCATCTATAGGGAGATTCTTGAGTACCATCCCAAGATGTTGAGGGAGTCACTGGACGGTTCTGAACCAACTAGCTTCATGTATCCGAGGTATCTGGTTCCTGATCCACCAATGCTTTGTCTGTTGTTCTGTACGATGTTATATACTTGTACACTGCTTGTATGCCTTCCTTTTTTAACGTCAGCTTCTTCCTTATTTATTCTTCTTTACACGAATCTTCAATTTTGGAATTCCATGCCAATAGCTAAATTTTACTCTGTCCATCTCGTTTATATAATAGTCTACATTTGACTGCGGTAGTTAAACAACGTCAACTTTGACAATTTTTTTTCCTCAAAAATCATAATACAATTGTTTGAAATGATAAAATGAAAATAGATAATCTTTATAAACTAACTGTGACAAACTATACTTTGCATTACAAAATCACATATTACCTATTTGAACAATTTGATGGACAAAGTTTACATGGTTCACCATCAACTTAAGATAAGGAAAGTAAATTTAGGATTAAAGGTGGTCATAGACTCATAGTACACAACATGTTGATTATGGATTTGTGAGGTCTTAATGGAAAATTGGAGACTTGCATAACTTGTCCCTAAAGTCGATTCTTACTCTTTATCAGTGCTGTTGACCACTTCAAAAAGCAATTTGCTTACCTTGAGGAGCATTACAAAAACGGTTCAACTGGCACTGCCCCTGAGAGGCAGCACGCTTCTTTGCCAAGGTACTTCTCAAAACTCTTTACTGTTGACTGCTCATTTCACTTTTCCACAGCTTTAGATGAAGCTTGTTTTTCATTGACTCATTTGGTCATGCAATTTCACTCTTTTAGGCAATGCGTATTGTACTCTGATAACTCGGTCCATGGCTCTGCTGAAGTCACTGACGATCTCTCCAGATGTCAAATTGCGGATGTTGAAAAGCCACTCATCGACAGAAATGGTGCAATCCCTATGGGTAGGCTTCCGCTACAAGTTCCTCAAACTGTACAGGGTAAGAATTATTCTTGAATAGCGATCTGAGTAAATGATTTAGTTTTCATGTGTTATCTAGCCCTGCCAAAACTAGCCAGACCGGAGTTGAACTCGAAATGAACAACCTCCAAGTAGACCAATTCTTAATTGACTTGATTCAAAATAACCCAACATGAAATGACTAATTTGAAACATAAACCTCAATATCCGTAAAGAGCATAATTTGAATGACCTGAAAATGATCCTGACGCTATGTGGGTAACCACTGACCCATAACCAAAATTACTGACCTTATGACTTGCACTTGTGATGACCCGACCCATCCATACAATCTAAGTGAAGTGAAAATCAGAAATTTGAATGTGTTTGTTATGTTAAACAGGTAGTGCTGCAAGGCCGGGGAAGGTTGTCGGTTCTGTGTTACGCTACAACAACTGTGGGGCTGCAGTAACGGCCGAGATGATGGAACAGCGACGTATTGTGCGGAACCCAGCTATACCATCTAAATATGTCGGCTCTGCTTCATATCCAAAAAGAAACCCGGGCTGCACAAATGAGCGAGGAGAAGACGAAATCATGGAAGGGCCCAATGGGCTACAACCTAAGCCCCAGTACTTGGCAAGCAAAGTAGGTGCTTCTCAAGGAGGGGCTGGTAGAAATTGGTATTAACTATTAAGTATGAGCTTGCACTTTGCGGCAAGCAATTGTGTTTGGGAGTTGACGTGTTGTTGACGGGTGGATACACGACCCGGGACTCATGAAAACAGGTCTGTTGGAGACTCTGATATGTAGGAGCTGCAGTTTCCGATTGTATCTGTTTGGTGCAATGTGGTGTTTCCAGATAGACTGTAAGTTCATGCACAACGAGTTGTTCCGAATAAAGACAGATGTTTCATTGATGGGACGATATTGCAGGGAACCCGAGTTACTCTCGAGAACCAAACCATCCATTTCATGAAATGAGTTACTAATGACAGAAATGGAATCCTGCTTAATTGTTATTCACATAATTCTAGCGTACGCTGTATCGGTCTGACTTCTGTTGTATTTTATCGTTGCATAATGTAATAAATACTCGGTTTCTTACTTCCAACCTGAGAAGGGGCACCAAGAGGATTGTGTAAGCTTAACAGTACAATTTGAATGCTTCGCAAATTTTCTTTTACACGCTCTATGCTCCTCAGCTCCTGTGGTCCTATGTCTTACAAGTAGTTTTTTTACACGCTCTATGCTCCATATAACTACAGGACTGACAAGGAAAGTGTAAACTATTGGCATAAACAACCCTATGAGAATTTTTGTTGATTGAATTCACCCTTTCCGGACGAAGAATGCCATAGAAATTCATGTTTATCTGAATTAGTATTTTGAGCGACGGCCCTTCCACTCGGCACCGGAAAGCTGCCTCATTTGCTATAGAAATTCATGTTTATCTGAATTAGTATTTTGAGCGACGGCCCTTCCACTCGGCACCGGAAAACTGCCTCATTTGCTGCCTTTGCGCGAATTCCTTTTTTTAATTGACTCACAAAGCCGCGATAAGAGCTCTTGGGAGTCATCAACCCGCTGTGTCGGGATATCTAATCTGTTTCCCCAGAAATGTCACGAAATCCCCCGCTCTTCGTTGGAGCCATATTCAACTGCTCAGCTAACATGCCATCCTGGACTTGAACTAGAGACCTCGCCAATCTCATGTTATCTAACTAATCTTGGTTAATTAAGACGGTGTGTAAATAAACGGAGTGGATATGATGTAGGGTCGATCTATTCATCTATACCCGAGAGAGAAAAGAATGAACTTCTTTATCAACTGTTTAGTCTTTTATCAAAAATCACCCCAAAACAAGGGATTAATCACTATTGTCGGAAAAAGATGTCTTCTTGTTTAAACAGGCATATCCGTCTTAAACCATACGAAAAGGTTAAATAGATGGATGAAAGAAAAAAAAAACAGAATGCCGAGTGCGACGGAATGAAAAAATGTTGTTCATTTGCTCTACCCACATATACAGGGTGATGATGTATTTGACCCGTTTTACACCTAAGACGGGACTGGGAGACCGACTACTGAAGTGGTGAGCTTATACTAGCCCGCATGCTCCACAGTTATCCCAATCTCTATCTTCATGGCCTGTTCCCCGACTCACTTCATCTCTGTCTCCTTCCTCAACAACAATCTCCCTCACATCTCCAAATCCCTCTCAAAACCCACAAATTCCCAATCACACAAACCCCAATTCATTCCCCTTTCAACACAAATCCCTAATGCACAAATCACACAAAATGTGCAAATCCAAGACAACAATGAAGTACCCAAATTTAAATGGCTTGAAATTAAGCAAGATAATATGTCAGAATCACAGAAAGCTGTAATTTCAAGATTACCCAAAACAATGGAGAAAAGATGTAAGGCTTTGATGAGACAGATTATCTGTTTTGATCCTGATAAAGCTTGTTTGTCTGATTTATTGTCTGCTTGGGTGAAGATTATGAAGCCCATTAGAGCTGATTGGCTTGCTGTTCTTAAGGAATTGAAGTTTTTGGATCATCCTTTGTTACTTGAGGTGTGATTTTAATCTTGTTTTTATGCTATTTGGTTTATTGATTTTGTTGGTATGTTTTTATGAGGTTGACAGTGTTGCTGATGTTAGCTAGAACGGTTTTACGATAAAACATTGTAAAATTATCGAGAGATAATGATGCCCTTCTTGCAAGAACCGGGAGTTATTTAAGTAACATGCCACTTGGTTTTACAATAATAGTAGTATTTGCGTAAGACCGTTTTAAACAAGAATTAGTGACAGAGTGCAATTGGAATGCTGCATTTTATGCATGGTTTTGATTATTTAGTGGCGGAGCCAGGATTTTAAGTCCGCGGGGGCGAAAATTTTCAGCGGGGGCAAAAGGGCAATATTATAAGGGGCACTCGAAAAAAATTGAAAATTTGAACTAAAAATTTCGAACTTT
>JAYMSF010001619.1:0-11677 GCA_036897335.1 Silene vulgaris
ACCCAGCAGCTTATTTGGCAAATAGAGTACCACCAAGGCACTTAACGTCCTAAACTGACGGCAAAATCATGTTTAGCTATTGATGGGATTAACTAATTAAGTTTAGGGGCACGGTTAAGAAAGTGCTATACGAAGGGGTACAACTGGGAAAAAAGCGAAAACTACAGGGGTATCAATGGGAAAAACCCAAAATTTTTTGTGCCCCCCTTACTTAGATCCTAGGTCCGCCACTGTTGTAGACAGGTTAGAGTGTAATAATGATATGGCCATGTACTCATCTGTCACACAGATACAACTCGATAAGAATAGCGTAAAACAGCCCGTTTAACACGAAAAAACTTGCCTTAATAGACAATGTATGCAAATAGATGAAATGTGGCCAAAAGGAATAGGGAAACAATTCAAACAAAATGGCCGAGACAAAGAGAGTAGGACCTCTACTATCGACAGTACAATAGATTTAAATGCAGACAACCACCGCAAAATGTACTTCTATTTGATAACAGAAGGTATTTTGGGGACATAAGGGAAATACTTACATTAGAATGTTAAGAGGAATTTTAAGAGCAAGAAAGGTGTTGGCGAAATCTCTGATAGACTTGAAAGAACATAGATCAAGTTGCAGAACGTGAAGTCGGGCAGAAGGATTGTCCTTGAGAATGAGTTCCTTTGCTTCATTGGCAGCCTTGGTGTTTCTTGCAGCAATGAAGACGTTAGCGTTTCGAAGAGCCAATACTCTTGCGGTCTCTAATCCAATTCCACTTGCTCCTCCTGTATTTACGCAGTTATGTCGAGGATCATAAACGTAACTGAAGCTTAATGCACTTGAATGATATGATACCTCTCATTTTAGATCAATCAAATTTATTCTTATGGATGAATAAGGATTACGATATTAAGATCAATCTACAAGCCATGCAGCAAAAGGCAATATAAGACAGGTTTCGAGTTTATATATAGTATGTAAGACCGTCTCATACAAAACTCAAAGTGGTCGTCTTAGGTTAAGACTCTGTATATGATTAAGGCTTGGTTGGTGCACTTCAAAAATGGAGAGGAATGGTACGTATACATGTATAATGTATACTACTAAAATTCAAGGTAGTCGTCTTAGGTTAAGACTATATGATTTTCTTCGCAAACCGACTTTTTTTGTATGGTGCAAAAGAAAAAAGAGAGATGGGAAAGAAAGCAAACCAGTGAGAAGAACAGTCAGGTTGGTAGCATCAACTCCTTGAGTGACTTGTTCAGCAGTAGAAGACGATCCAAACCCGGTTGGGCCGGGATATCCTGTTATCAATGTCAATATGTTCACCATTTTTAGAACTTGCTTCTATCTATCTATCTATCTATCTACTCGTAATGTGTGAAAATAATGATATGATATACTGTATGGGAGACGTTGAAGGTGAGAAATGAGATTATTGTGTGCTGGTAAAGGACAGTTATGAGTAAACTGTAAACTAGAGCGTAGGTGATACGCAAATTCTAGAATAAGACGGTTTTTTATAACATGAGATGGTCCATTTTTTATATATTAAAAAAAAAAAACGTATCCATTTAGTGCTAATAAATGAGTTGTCTCGCACACAAGAATGACTGGGGGTGCTATTGCAATAGAATGTTACCACAAGATAAATGATTAGGTGAATACAGTTATTTGAGAATTTAATGTGTGAATTGAATTCATGGCTGAATAATTAAGGAATGAATGCGTTCACCATTCGAATCACTGTTCCAGCTTTAAAGGGTTCTCACAAATCACAATCCTACAGTCTTTTCTAATTTTTTTTAAAGCAAGTGAACGAATCTGAAATATCTAAGAATGACTTGAATTTGCGTTTTGAACATATACCCATGTTCTTCCTGTATCAGTGGCAATCTTCAACTCGCCACGAATTCAGTTCAGCGATATCCTTAATTGTTAAACCAAATGTATTCCTCTATTCTTGTTTTTGATCGGTCTCGAATTCTTCATTCATACTTAACAGCCATGGCTTCACGTTCAGCCACATCTATTTCCACCATGAATCCTAGTTGCAACCGCGCTTATATTATCTGCTACCATCGTCGGATACTGCAAAATCATTCAACATGAAAAGACTTTCAGGCAGTGTTCTCATTGTTACCGAAACTCCGTCTGATTCTCTCCACCCTCTTACCTTCTCCCATGTCCTTCAAACTCTTAGAAAAGTTAAGATGTTTCCGTCCTCTTTGCAATTCACAATGTCTTGCCATTGCAACTCAAATGTCAAAATTTGAAGGCCTACCAGATCAAGAAAAGAAACTCTCCTTCACCTCTCAAGGATTCTCCAAACTCGGTCAACTATAGCTTGTAAAACTGTGTTTCTTCGATTATGTGGTCCATGTAAAATGTGTTTCTCCGAAAATGGGTTATCGGGGGTGCAAAGCAATCTCCCTCCAGTGAGGGACATGAGACCATAAATGAGATAGAAACCAAAACAAAACATTAACACAAAAGGACACTTAAAAAGCTCACTGAAGCAATTCATAGAGGTGTATACTGTTAATTGTGCCCTCAGCACAAACCACAAGCTTTATGTAATCCATGTATCCAAAAATTACAAGACATTAGGGGCCCTAAATCGACAAGAAACAAAAATAAAAAGAAATACTCAATCAAGCATAAATCGGAATTTCACATAGGCGTTCTAAAATTGCTGGGTTCACCAAACAAACCAGTAGCTATATATGCCGTGATCAAAAAAAGAATACTGCTCCTGACAGCAACAATGAGATCTGGAGGAAAAATAAGGTTTCCATGTCGACCAACATTCACAGGCTATAGAAGCTCCTACAACTTGACGGGAAACAAGTAGAGCTTTTCCATTTGATCATCGATATCCACCTCCATATTGATATGTCTGTTGAGGAGGATATGTCTGTTGAGGAGGATAGCCACCTCTTCCCATCATCGGGTAATTGTTTATGTTAGATCCAGGAGGTAATCCATGAGGTGGTTGCATTGGCACTCCTTGACCCATAGGTGGTTGCATTGGTACTCCTTGTCCCATAGATGGTTGCATTGATACTCCTTGTCCCATGCCCATATTCATTCCCATGGGTGTGCCACCCATTCCCATTCCCATTCCCATGCCGCCCATGCCCATTGGTTGATTCACTGATCCGTAGTTTCCCATCCCCATTCCAACACCAGGTCCGCCTCCCATACCCATTCCACCCATGGTGGGTCCCATCATCTGGTTTGGTGCGGGCCTAAAGGCACCGGCACCAGCACGACCAATTCCAGAACCAGATCCCATGGCCTTGCCCATAGAAACAGTGGAAGCTGCTGGAGTTGCACTAGGCTTCTCCATCCTCTTTTCCTTGCGATTAAGAGATTCGAAATCAATTCCAATGTCTGATAGTGGATTAATTTTAGCTGCAAAATGTGGGCAAATTAACATCAATAAGAAAATCATTGACAAGGGAAAGAATCAGCGCAAGAAGAGTAAGAAGAGAATACTTACATCCAGAGATGTTCAAGTTAACCAAGCCTCGGTTCAATGTATCAGCCCACACTGTTGACTTTGTCTCAAATTTCTTTTCTGCTGGTTGGAGAGGAACAAGGGCAAGTGAACCCGTTGAATGCGAAGTGGTTAAGTGGGAAGCACCGGCTTGTGGAAGAAACCCACCCAACAAGTCATCGCTTTGATGACTTGTCATATTCGAACCTGAATTGGAGGGCAGAGCAGAAAAGGGAAGAGAATTATGGCGGGTAAGTTGGTCAGGCTGCCCAGGCAAGTTCTGGGCAGCCATGTGGTGAAAAGATGTTGCTGGAGGTGCAGACTGAGGTATGTAACCGAGGCCAGCTGGAGGCTGACCAGTTGAAGCAGGAAAAGAAACTTGTGTGGTTGTGCCATAAGGGCCAGAGGGGGGTAAAATTCCAGCAAGTATATCATTTTCCTGGAACGATTGTTCCCCTGGGAGAAGTTGATTCGGTGGACTTTGTGTGTTGGGCACACTGGCTTGATTATATGTTAAGCCTGGAAAAGCATTTGGGAACTCCAGATTAGATGCTCCAGACTCTGTATGCCCCGAAGTAGCCACGGCAGGCTGGAAAGAGGTGGCGGGTGTAAAATTATGGGGTTGAGCCAGGTCATCAGATGGGATGGCCTTGAAAGGTGAATCGCCAAATGGATCATCAAAAGACTGTAATCAAGCAACATTAGAGTGAATTGGTTAGTCAATCAGATGAAGATAGATTATCCCTCATTTTCTAATCAATTAGTGCTTGTTTGGATGTAGGGTTTTCGAGAGAAAGGGAGGGGGAGGAGGGAGAGATACAAAATCCCTTGCTTGGATAACAAATGGGGTATGACGTATAAGGGAAATGGAGGGTGAGGGATTTGGAGGGAACCATTTTCCATCCTCCAAGCCTAATCAAAATCATTCCAACAAAGGAGATTTACACCCCTCCCCTACCTCCCCTCCCCTCCCTTTCCCTCCACTTCATCCAATACACCCTCGAGTCAAGACCGCTTGACCAGTATCCACAGGTTAGAAAAATCTAGCATTGGTGCCACAGAAAAATAACTATGGCAATCTGATGCCTTGCTTTCATTTCTAATAGAGCCAAAGACTCACTATTCTTTGGATCTGGTCTTCTGTAGTTCTGTATATGACAGAAAATTTTCTCAGACACCAGTATTCGTTACATCAAAAAGCCTCAGGCGATGATTCTTAATCCTACAAGTTCAAATTTCTTATAGAAAGTAGAGGGGTAGAATTAGGGGTTAGTCTAGCTTAGCTTGTGTATCCTTTGTATGAAAATCAAAGGCAAGCCTTCAACAATGTATGAACTCCCCATATGATAAATGATTAATGATTATCGTTGAATGATGAATGCCGAGTGACGAGTGATGAATGATGCTTGTCAGCCTGTACTAGCAGTTTTCACTCTTTCCAGCATAAAAATATATTAAAAAAATAACATAAATTACATAAAATTATGTTGTGTATGTAGAAGTATGAAATATTCGCAATACAGAAGTAATCAATGGTTGGTTGAACTGAGGAAGACGATTAGATACAAGAATCGATTAGGTGCCTACCTGATTCAAAACAGAATTCTCAGATGTTACTGCCGATTGTGTGGGATTGGAAGCTGGCTTCATGGTATCAACTTCAAAGTCAGCAGGCCCGGAAGGGGCTGGCATAATAGCTAATGGGCCTGGTGCAAATGCATCTGAAAGAGAGCCAAGCAGGTCCATTTCTGCATTGTGTGATGTACTTGGTGCGGCTACTCAGGATAAAAGAGAGAAAACATGAGAAGAAGATAAAACATAAAAAGGATCAGTTTGATACTATAACATATATATACTGTACTCATTTCCTTTCTAGTCTATCCCAAAATAATTATCCCCTTTCTATAATTAGTAAAGTAGAATAAAAAGTGAACTTCCATCCTGTCCTTAGTTAAGCAGCATGTCCCCTGACATCTCATTGACACTCCTAGTGAGGAGATAATGACATCTCCACTGTAAATTTGTACGCCTAGAGGCAGAACTGATACTTCCTCCGTTCCAATCAATTCTATACATTTGATTAAAATACAACTCACATATATTCAACAAATGTATAGAAATGATTGATAATCAAATGTATAGAATTGATTGGAATGGAGGAAGTATTTCATCAGAAATCTTAAATATGACCTCCCCATACTCATTTGCGTAGGATTGTTCAGTTAATAACTTACTCCCTAACACCTTAGTAGTTGTTCAGAGTTGCTTTCAATCCCAATATAGTTTTCTTGTCTTTTTGCCATTTAATAATAAAATTTGAATTTCAAAAAGAAAATTTGAGACTGAACCAAACATACGAGATATATATCAACAGTCAACCTCCATTCCCTGGGTTCAATATTCTGCAACTATCTAGAAGATTCTAGATTCGGAACAAACCTGAAACAGAGCTGCGAGGGTCAAATTCATCAAAAGAATCAGCCTGCACATTTGAATCTTGACTGGGAATAGCATTGTTTTGGGCAGGAGATGGTTGTGGGGTTGCATCAGTGATGGGTGATGAGTGAGCAGCATTAGCAATGGGGGATGATGATTCAGCAGAAGCACCAACAGCAGGGGAAACTTGAGCAGCTGTTGCAGGAGGGGACAGTTGAGCAGCTGTTGCAGGAGGTGTTTCTCCATCCCTGCATGAGATAGACGGTAAGGTAAAGAAGACGAGAATATTGCAATAAAATCTGTGGCGGATACTCAGTGGATGGTACCTTTCACTGTAAGTTGGGCTTCTAGATACACTAACAGCATCTTCATAGCTAGGAGGAGCACCAAGATTTTGTTCAGAAAACTTGCGCTCAAGCCGCCTGGTAACAACCACCACAGGGGGAAATAAAATTAAAATTAAAGGCTATAAGATATTAAGAGCATGTTTGGCCTAGTTTTTGCTTAAATGAGTTTTTATTTTTTAAGCTTAATTTTTCGTTTCAAGAAACAGAAACATCAACTTGATACTTCTATTTCTATGAGGAAAAACATGGTATTTGAGCTTTTGAGAATCTACTATTAGCTTTTAAATTTACGATATGTTTAAAAGTGTTTTAAACTCCAAAAACATTTTAAAAAGCAAGGCCAAACACACACTAAAAAGAGCAAGCACAAAAACATGCGATTGGTTTAAACAATGCAAATAGAAACAGAATTCAATTTACTTAATTTACTTGATGATGATTCAATAAGTCAACAAAGCTTACTTTCCATCGAGTTGATCATCCGCTTTAGCACTGCTTCCTCTGTAGAAGAAAAAAATTAAACAAAATATTGTTTACTTGCCGGTTTCTAAGAAGATTTTCATAGCTCAAGATATCGTTAACACTGCCCTACCGTGATGAGTGACGCTCATCTTCATCATAGGCACGATCTCCATCCCTGTCAGCACTCCTACTCCTTGATCCATACTGGTATTCATCAACACTTCTTCCTCGAGAGCCATCATCTCTATAACTATCTCGGCCATAATTATCCTCTGAGTCTCTCCCATAACGATCTCCCTCTCGGCTATTTGAGTCACCATATCGTCCATATTTTTCATCATCTCTGTCGCCCCAATCTCTTTCTCTTCCATTACCATTCCTGTCATCATCTCTTCCACCGTACCTGCCTTCATAGCGATCATCACCATATCCACCAGAACCAGGCCTATACATTCCACCCACTGCTGATGAACTACGGAACCTGTTGAAAGATTGAAGTTACTAACATGTAAACATCCAAAAAGTTCCCTATGTGAACCGTTAGCAAACATCTACTCTGTGAAATTGATTTTCACAGCCCCAACGAAATCCAACTTTGATTGAAGCTAATCCAAAATAGCAATAAAAGATTCCATAACAACAGAAACAGCGGTCTCCAATACTAGTTCGAGGAAGCACCTTCAATTAATGCTAATTCTAGAACCCTAATGCTTAACACTAAACAATCCTGAGTTAAACAGATTTTCTCCTTCATACAGTACCAAGAAAGTATTCAGATTGGCTACAGTTACCAAAAACTGGCATCTCCCCTACTAACCTCTTCACATCAATACATGGTTTACAGGAAGGAGAAACAGCTAAAGAACCACCCTTGCGTTTACAGTAAAGAATGTAACAATCACTCTTTGTTGTGATGAAAGTATTCAGCATTTCCAAATTGGTAGTTTTTCATCCATAAGCCTCAGTACAGTGACTAATCCTTCAAGGCTGTGGAACAGGTTGGAGTGATAGATTGCTCCACAGAATCACTCAGTAAATTATACTCCCTCCATTCCAATCAATCTATACATATATTCAACAAATGTATATAAATTATTGGAATGGAGGAAGTATGAGAATTGTAATCCCATGAATTGCATCAAGCACCAACTTTAAAAGAAAACATCTACTAGCAGGCGTAGCAGCTAGAAGGGATCAGAAAGATCTATATCAGCCAAATTTCATCTTATTCCAAAACAACATATTTTGACATCTCTACGAAATTACTGAGTTGATCTTATACAGGAATGCATGGCCTAACAGCAGTAATACAGAGGTATATAGTGTACAAACAACTTAGACAAAAGCAAACACCTAACAATGTGCAAGAGCATACTCACTTATCTCTATTGCTTGCAGCTTTTTGTCGAACTTCTTGAATCCTTTCTTTGTCATTCACCAAAGCAACAAGGCTTTGAGATTTTCTCCGCACATTATTTCCTTGATCTCTCCCACTAGAGTCAATGTACTGAAAATCTGATAGTGTCTGAACAATTATCATTTACGCATTAGTCACTACTATATAATCATTGTTGGTTACAGGAAGTGCAGAAAACCGAAGCAATGTTAAAAGTAAAATCATAGTTCTTAAAAACCTAAATGAAGGATGAATCTTAACTGATATTTGGTAAGCATGCTCTTTAATATCATCAATGACACGCTCCGAACCATGAGCCACCAAGTACTCCAAAACAGTCAAAGCCTATAAGAGATTCAAATTTGATTTTCAATCAAAATATATAAAGAGCTCTAAGAAAGAACAAGAGATATTATTAGGTAGCCGTAGACATATTAGGGGATCTGAAAGTAAGAGCATACTTTAAAGTAGTATACTTGAATGATAAGTCGAATAATAAAATCACTCACCTTATACACATGCCGCCAGTTCTTGCCAGTATCATTTATCCTCTTCCATAGTATTGCCATGATCATTTGGTATTCATGGCTGCACATTGGTAAACATAAACAAACTTAGAAATATGAAACTATCGGTGGGGAATGAATATCACTCTTCAGTAAATTTGACTAACTAGTTTCTTGTAGCCTGTGCGATATCTGAGAGTAGACCCCCATGAGGACCCCAAGGCTCATTGCTTGTAGCATCCAAAACCTGCGGATGATAAGCACTTATGAATTTGTATTTCTAAAGAACCCGCTTTGAGAAAAACAAAGACTGGCACCCTATTTCAATAATTAAACGACACCAAATATGTGATTTAATCAGAAAATTGACAGGCCAAATGTACAACAAGGCACCCTATTTCAATAATTAAACGACACCAAATATTTAAGAAGAAAGCTTACATTCTGCTCCACTGATGGAACTTTAAGGACTTTCTTGTTGACCCCCCTCTTTCTGTGAGCACAAACAATATAACCAAAATACTTAGTATGCACTACATACCTTGAATCTTGATTATCAAATTTATCATAAGGGGAAAATAAATAGAACATTGCACTGCTTACAAGAAAAATACGGAGTAACAGTAAAAACAACCGTCTGATCACGTACAAAGAATAAACCACTTCCAAAAGTTATCAATATCTAAACAGATACCAAGTAGAAGTTTTTAGTATGACATACATATCTCTAAGTGTTTGGTCAAGCGCCTTCTTCATCGACATACTGTGAGACCGTTGTCCTCAATCCCACTGCAGAAAGTCATAATCACAAATTGTTTGAAAGGATAAAAATAACTCATAAAACACCAGTGGAAAAAGGGAAACATCCAGCAGCAAAACACAACCACTATAGCCACAGTTTGAGACACGGGGCAGTAATGCAGTATATAAAACTAGATAGTTTGGTGAAACATAATTTTACCCTGTATTAGAAAATGATTGAAGTACTGAAAGTAGGATTACATGTAAATAGGACTTTTCTCACAGTTGTAAAGCAGCTATGACAAGTACAATAAGTGAATAAAACCACATGAGAAAGGAATAAAAAACTGCTGAAAAATCGACATATCCCATGAAGGACACCTCAGAGGAATTACACCCGCAAAAGGACAATTAGGCAAAAACAAGTCAAATGCTATCTAAGAGCAATTGCACAAAGTTAGCCTTCTCGTGAATACAGAAATCGTGTAGCACGATAGTCGAAGTAATACTCCTGAGGCGGAATTATGGTTACTTCGACTTAATGTTGCAACCTCGTCATCAACTGTTTCATGATGAAACCTCTATCTAATAAAGATGTGATCCATTTTAGCTAGATACAGCTGAAATACATCCATAACTTTATCTACCTAAAACCAAATTAGTGACATTCTAAACGGGACAATGTAGTAGACAACATTGCAAAACGAGAACCGGCAAGCAAAACTTGAAGAGGGGCCACATAGGCTTTGATTGTTCACAATTTAGCAAACAAAGTGTCCAATCCTCGATCAATAGAAACCCACATTTACAATAAGACCATCAGGTTACCAGCCATCAAGATCCTCAATTATATCCCATCCCTTGATCAATAATCACGACAGTCAGGCAATAACAGTGATGATCCGAAAACGGTAATCACGAATAAATTCAACAATCAATACCCCATAGCCTCACAACTTCAAATCATAAAATTGATCATTGACAATAATGGAGAACCATATTATTCCTAACTATGATCAGATCAAAATCCCAGATTAAGAACCCAATTGAGCCTGAAATCAAGGGGGTGGAGGGAACCAATCATATGAATTAAAATTAAACAATTAAAAATTCTGATGAAAAACCATATACCAAAATGATCAAACAAAGAAAACCCAGAAATGATACCAAAGCAGCAGATCAAGACCCAGCTGAAAATCCCAAAAACCTGCATACAAATACAAATACAAATATATTAAACATTAAGAAAACACAAAATTGAGATGATTAAACATAACCAAGAACATATATAAATTATAAATAAATGCAAAAAAGAATGAAACCTAAAAGAATGAAGAGTAATGGAAGATCAGATCTGACTGGAAATGGAAGAAAAGGGTTGAGTTGTTAATTTAATTGGTTGAATTGAGTGGGTCGTAAAAGGAAGGGAAGGAAGGAGGGAGAGGTTGATAAATTGGACGAAATAAGAGATTGAGAGGACACAAAGAGGTGTTGTAATAATATGAGAGAAAATGGGCAGAGAGCACGACAGCGCACCTTGCTCGCACTGTTTTTAGGAATTCGACTACTTTTCCATTCTTCTTCTTTTACTCTACTTATTATATTTCAAAGTTTTGAATATAAAATGCATTTTGGTTTTTAGTTTCTAGAAAGAAAAATTTATAAATGCGGTTTCGGTTTTAATGTTGTCGAACTAGTTCTTTGGTACACATGCTTCGTACGTTTGCTTTTGGTATAATGGCCGAGGTAACAGAGGGTGATCGATCCTAACTAATGTTACGTATGAGTCGATGATTAATTTAGACATTTTAAAGCATTTATTACAACAGAATGGTAAATAAATAACAGAGACATTTGAAAGTTAGATAGAGAAACAAATGATGGGTACAAAAAAGGGAGTATGGTGTGTTAGTGTGACTTGTGAGAGTTGTGAGCATCATAACTCATTGGTTTTATCATGCACTTACATCAACCTCTAAGTATGTTAAGAAAATGAGGGATGTTATCAACCTTCTCCATTCACCCTCTCACAACCGACTAGATTAATATATATCGGGTGGGGTCATTAGACAAGTAAATCAAGCAAAGTAAATGATATTTTAATCGCTTGTGAGAGGAGAAGGTAGAAGAGAATGTTGGAAAAAGAAGATAAATACTAGTATTTCTCTAGGAAATTATATATAGGAAAGACGAGAAGATTTAACTTTTTCCCTATAAAAAATTGTATTACATAATTATGTATTCAACCAAATAAATAGAATGTGAATAAAAAAGATTTGATTAAAGTGTAATGTTGAAAAC
>JAYMSF010001620.1:0-11674 GCA_036897335.1 Silene vulgaris
TCCCAATTATTTGTTTACTTTTTTTTTTTTGGGTTCTGTTTGCGGAGTATTTCAATCAAAGGTAAACAAACGACTTGGACGGTAAAAGTATACTCCCAATCATTTTCTTACCTTTTTCTATTCTTTCTGGGTAGTAGTTTAATCAAAGGTAAATAAACGATGGGGCGGAATTGTAAAATGTTTTTAGTTAAAATTATTGGGAGTTTTAACATTTATTTTGATGGTGTTTGACTGCTTATTAGGGTTATAAGTAAGTTAGTAATTATTATAGAAAGTAGTTTATCTTTATTGTGTAAATGTGAAAAGTTTGTTTGTGTTGAAGACGTGTTTTGCTGTACAAAATCTGTTTAATAAATTAGCTTTAATGCTAAGTGTGTATGCTTTGTGTGACATTTATTTGATAATTATCTTGTTCAATGAATCCGATTTCATCGCATAGTATTAATCTTCGAGTTTCCGTCATCATTTGTTCTTATCTTGTGCTTAAACATTTCTTGTGTGTGTTTCTGTTTCTATAGGTGAGAAAATAAAACATCATTCCCTTCTTTGGATGTGTTTCTGTGACGGGGAACGCCTTATGCGAGTAGTTTCGTTGAGTTTATATTATTGATCTGTTGTCGAAAGTTGGTTGGTTTGGTGAGATGGGTTTCTTTGATGATATGGGTTACTGTACTGATTTCGAGTATCCTCCTCCCTCGAGTGTCCATGGGGAAGATGGACCTGTTCGTGAAGAACAGGATGGGAATGAGGATGATTACTCTGATGAGGATGTTGATGTGGATGAGCTCGAGCGTAGGATGTGGAGGGATAAGATGCTTTTGAAGAAACTTAAGGAACAAAGTAAGGATAAGGGTAAAGAAGGGGTTGACAGCGCAAAACAGCGTCAGTCTCAGGAGCAGGCTCGGAGGAAGAAGATGTCGAGGGCTCAGGACGGGATTCTCAAGTATATGCTTAAGATGATGGAGGTTTGTAAGGCTCAGGGTTTTGTGTATGGGATCATTCCTGAGAAGGGGAAGCCTGTTAGTGGAGCTTCGGACAATCTCCGGGCCTGGTGGAAAGAGAAGGTCCGGTTTGACCGGAATGGTCCGGCTGCCATTGCCAAATACCAAGCTGATCATTCTATTCCTGGAATGAATGAAGATTGCAGCATGATGGGGTCTACTCCACACACCTTGCAGGAGCTCCAAGACACGACTCTTGGCTCTCTTTTGTCTGCACTTATGCAGCACTGTGACCCTCCTCAAAGGCGGTTTCCCTTGGAGAAGGGCCTTCCTCCACCGTGGTGGCCCGTTGGTAATGAAGAATGGTGGTCTCAGCTTGGAATTCCTAATGATCAGGGGCCACCTCCGTATAAGAAGCCTCATGATCTCAAGAAAGCCTGGAAGGTGAGCGTTCTGACTGCTGTGATCAAGCATATGTCTCCTGATATAGCCAAGATCCGGAAGCTCGTCCGCCAGTCAAAGTGCTTGCAGGATAAGATGACAGCCAAAGAAAGCGCCACTTGGCTAGCCATTATAAATCAAGAAGAAACCCTCGCTAGGAAGATGTATCCTGATCGGTGCCCACCTCCAATGCCCGGAGGAAGTGGATCTTTGGTCATTAGTGATACCAGTGACTATGATGTTGACGGGGTTGACCCGGATCCCAGCAGCGAGGTTGAAGATTGCAAGCCACAAAACATCAATCTCTACCAATTTGGAATTGGGTCAGAAAGAGAGAAATTTGTGGCAAATTCAATGAATATGATGACTCCTGTAATCAAGGGAGAGGTTTTCGACAACAGTTCTGATTTCAGCGAGAAGAGAAAGCAACCATCCTCTGGCCTACCGCCTATGATCGATCAGAAAGTATTTCTTTGTGAGTATCCTCAATGTCCTTACAGTGACTCTCGTCTTGGTTTCCCCGACAGGATCTCGAGGAATAATCACCAGATAACCTGCTCGTTTAGGGTTCACTCAACTCATGGAGTTGGAGTCCCCAACTTTCAGACCCCAATCGAGAAACACCCTTCTCTTGAATCCGTCAACTTCACATCACCCTTTGCCCAACAGGAAAAGTTTGCTCTACAATCTACCACCCAATCACAGGCTACATTCAATGTTTCCAGACTTGGACTTCCTGGCGATGGTCAGAAGCTGATTTCCAACCTCATGTCTATTTACGACACCAATCTTCAGTCGAATAAGAATGTTAATCTGGGTAACGACACTGTCTTGGAAAATAATTCCGGGTTTGGTGGCGCTGTCTTTGGAAATAATGTTTCCCAGGGAATGAAAGATCATAATCAGGGTAAACCACAACCACAACTACAACATCAAGCTCAAGCTCAAGCTCAACCTCAGTTTCAACTTGACAATGGCTTCTTTACCCAGGCACAACCGATGGATAATGGGTTTGTTGGCGTCTTTCAAGGCTCAAACATGATCCAAAACCGACAAAAGAATCAAATCCCGATGGATAATGGTTTCGCCAACCACGGCATAATCCAGAAGCAACAGGCACCTCCTGTGAGTAATGGTTTCACCAACAATGTTTCTCATGGATCCAACATGAACAGTTCTGTTTTCACACCAGGCGGAATGCAACAGCTTGATTTCGGGATGCCTATGAACGACATAGCAGACTTCGGGTTCAACGGCCCATTTAACCTAGACTTTGAACCGCTCTTAAGGCCTGACAACCCTATCTGGAACCTCTAAGGTAAGGTCAAGACTTCAAATCACGCTGCGATACACAGAGCTGTACATTTCTAAGGAGGAGATTGCTTTTACATCTCTTCTTTAAACTGGTGAAACTCCTTCCTGCTGAACTTTAGCTGTGTCTTTAATCCTTTGGTCCCATAGATTTTCGCCAAGACACAAAAATCGTCTTGGCATTTCTTCTTCGCGCACTCACTTACACTGAAGTTAGCGCTTAGTAGTATAGTTAGTTCCCATCATCTAGCATTAGTTGAAGTCAGGCCTCACAATGATGGGAACCCTAGAGGCCTTATTTGAACTACTACTCTTTTTACTCTCATTTCGAGACTATTTTATGTAGCTAATTATTGAAAACCCTAAAGTAAATAGTATTATATATATATGGTTTGATCAATAATCGTCACTACCCATATGAATTTTATGTAGCTATACGCCTATACTATCTCCGAAGGCCGGTAAAATGACGGGATGTCGATTCGAACTCAAAACCCCTCCATCTTCCTCAATTGTCATTTCATTTAGGTTATGGAAATAGGTATATTCTCATGGAATAAGCATCTATTAGACTATTACAAAGTTTGTAGTCTTGTACTTTTTTATGATATATTATCATGTACTCCAAATTTAGTGTAATTTCCACTAGCTAGACTTAAGATGTGCCATGTGCTTGTTCTTGATATAAGAACAATTACTTTTCAAGCATCCTATTCTAATATTCTATGCACAACTTGGGGTTGGCAAAGGGCAAACTTTGCTTCTCCAAGGCTTTTGTCTATTAGCTTATTTGGGTAGTCAATTATTCAATATGGAGGCCTCTATTGCTTGGTTTGGTTATACTAGTCATTTAGTGCCTAATACAATTGTTCATCTCCCTTCGTCCCGATTTGTCCCGTTCAATTCTTTACGTTTTCTTTATTTGGATCTCTCGATCATTTCTTTATGTTTTCGTTTCTAAGTATGGAATTTATTTACTTTTTTTCATTTTCGTGTTATTTTTCACTTTTTGTATTTTGAAAGTATACTTATGTTATTTTCCTGATCTTCGCCTCGAAAGCAAATGTAATGAAATGACTCGGACACCGATCTATCCCGTTCAATTTCTTTCCATATATGGATGTCTCGATCAATCCTTATGTTTTCGTTTGTAAGTATGGAATGTTATTACTTTTTTCATTTTCGGGCTGTTTTTTCACTTTTTGTATTTTTAAATTATACTTAATAACATGCTTGGTCTTCGTCCCAAAAGCAAACGTAAAGAAATGATCAGATCACCATCTATTCCGATCAAGTTTTTAAATTTCCATATTTGGGGTATCTCAATCGTTTCCTCACGTTTCCATGTTTGTATTTTTTAAAGCATACATCTCTCATTCCTTGTTCTTCAACCCAAAAGCAAACGTAACGAAATGACCAGAAACAGAGAGTCGGGTTTTTGTTTATTTGGTGAAACAACCTAACTAAAGATTTCTTGTATGAATGAGTCAAGTCAAAAGTTAGGCAAAAGATGGGACTTAATTTGTTCATGTGCTCTTCTTCCATACCTTCCTACCACCTTCCTAATTGTAGAGGAAATTGATGTGTCCATATTTCAATTATGATAATTGAAGGAGGAGGATATGTTGTCTTTCTAACTAACGATAAAGACATTTTTCAATTATGGTAGGAGGGTCCCTTTGTTGTATGCTCTTATCTCTATTGGAATGGTACCAAATATTTTAGGGCACCCATGAGCTGTATGCCAAATTATACATGTGTTAAGGGTTGGGTGTGGGTACCATACTTAGTACAATATGATAGAAATATTTAGATAGTTTTGATGTTTTCCATTTAAATAGGGAAGATTTTAGAAGTCGGTTACGATGACGGTTTAATGTGAATTTGACGTAAGGTCGAGGTTATCGAATATAAAAATCATGAACAGGGTTCGGACTTTGGAGGGTTGTGATTCGTGAAGTTCGCAAATTCTTGTTTAATATGGATGCGTTCTTAAATTTAAACGGATCTAAATGCCTTAAATATGGAAAAGACTTGTAGTGAAAAGACCTTGTAGCTTGGTAGTGAAAAGACTACTACTTGTTCATCCCGCTAAACTTTTTCATCCCTGTAATCGTAAATCCTGGCACCACCACTGCTCTCCTAGCTTGGTAGTGAAAAGACTTGTAGTAGAGCTTAAGATCCTATTACAAAAAGAAGTTCAAAAACTTGACATCCAAACTTCAAATTGTTCAACTGAATCAAGTTTGGATACAGCAAACAGTCGATTATATGTACAATCAGATTATTTTTGTTGAACTCCTTTGTAAAAATACCAATCTCTTTCACAAAGTTACTAAGTTAGTTTTAAAGTTCTAAAGGAGCTCAATTCCTCGCAAAGTTATTGGGCTCAATTAATAAAGTTAACTCATTAACTTCCGAAAGGACTTTGGTAAGATCTATTTTTCCCTAAAGGTAACAGAGTTATTTCGATTTGATTTACCCTGTTAGTTGTTACTTAAAAAGATAGGGACTTATTTTGCTATGCAAGGAAAAGTAGCAAAAAAGTAATAAGCAAGGAGTCCGTGAACAAAAATCCGGCAGAAAAAAAAATCGATTATGGGATTTTTTTAAGTCAGTGAACAAAAATCCGGCAGAAAAAAAAAATCGATTATGGGATTTTTTTTTTATTTTTTTTTTGATAAGGTAAGAATACTAGATTGATCCTCTGGGGATAGGACCAACCTATCTCATCCTTTCGGATAAGCGAGGTAAGTTGAAGCCAGGGCTTTCAAACCACCTCGAAAGAGTTACACGAATGTCCAAAATCGATTATGGGATGATATGTTATATACTTATACCCCATATCTAGTTTGATCTATTTACAGATAAAATTTATTTGTTTAGGGAGTTGTTGAATGCTACTTAAATCACAAAATCTGTCGAAGTAATTTTCATCCGTCATAAGGGAGATTTATTGCCCTCTATATTACGAGTATACTGCATTGTACTACTATTAGTATGGCTATCAATATGTCCTTGTTTTCTTTGGTACTCCTCACTTTCAACTACGCGTTTCAAACTACCCATTCAAACGGACATTACAAATATAATGGCACGAGTTTTAGGTTAATTTACCGTGACATTTTAGAATCGCCTTTCAATCGATCTTCCAATCTTATCGTGGAGAAAAAATTAGAGAGATTGATTCAATTGTCTAATAGAAGAATTGAATACCTCAAACACCATCCCCAGGTGACAATTCTTCCCTATCAACGAATGCGATTATTCGACTACCTCTTCATCTCCAACCGGGACACAATATTATACTAGTGGAGGCGGGAATCGGGACATTCTCAAATTCCCCTGCGTACAAGACATATTATCTAGAGATGGATACTGGAAGCGGTGTCATATGGACACAGTGTGAAGGTTGTAATCCTTGTTTTCAACAAAGAGATCCGGTTTTTCCTAAGAGCCAATCTAGGACGTACCATGCACTCCCTTGTCACCAATGCCCTCCAGGCACCATATGCCAACAGAATCATTGCACGATGAATGAAGTCTACGTAGATGGTACGCTTATACAAGGCATTGCTGCCACCGAGAAGTTCACATTTGGATCCAATGTTCATGGCACATTCCCGTCGATGCAAATGTATTTTGCTTGTGTGATTCGGGCTACAAGTTTCGTTAGGAGTAAGCATAATAAAATCTACTACCTCTACTCGTTTCATTTTTAAACATTTGACTAAAATACAGCTCACATATATTTATTTAATACTCCGTAGTAATATTTATGGAACATAATCAGGTCACAACAACATCGCGAGTGGAATACTAGGAATGGATCGCGAAGCTTCAAGCTTTGTAACCCAAGCCAGAGAACACTACGGAGGCTGGTTTTCGTATTGCCTTGCGCCATTTGACTACCAAGGCCAACAACCACCCATGTTCTTACGATTCGGTAATGACATACCGCATCTTCCTTCATTACATCATTATGCTCACACGCCTTTGATCCAAGGACGCTACCCATTCTACTATCTAGACCTACAAGCCATTAGCGTAGGTTCAGAAAGGTTAAACATCAACCCTAACGTATTTCAACTTAAGCCAGATGGGTTAGGTGGTTGCATCATAGACTCGGGATCAGCGATTAGCTACCTTGTTAATGAGGCATATGTAGAGTTTGAGCGGGTTTTAAAGAAAAAAATCGAAGCAAGACATCCTGGAATACGGACAACGTCTGATGCATCACGGTTATGCTACCAACCACCGAGGCCAGGACTAAAACCTATTTTCCCTAAATTGACATTTCATTTTCTGTTAGATGCAAAGTTTGTGGTACAACCTGAAGCATACATGTTGGGTCTTTCGGACACGAATCCTCAAGTATACTGCTTAACAATTATGCGCTCAACAGAGCATTACACTCTTCTAGGATCAAGCCAACAAGTAAATCAACACATTATTTATGATACGATAAATTCCAGATTGTACTTTGCTCCAAAGAACTGTCTATCCGACAATTAGCAATTTCATTTACTTTAATAAACCTGTTTTTTTATACATGCCTTGTCTCATTGATCCTATAATAAAGATATGACTTTTGGAATGTAATTTGCATGAATAAGGTTAGAATTAGCCTAAATAACAAGGAATCGAAGTGGCCCTTTTGAGAAACACGTAAACTCAAATAAGATCATTATATAATCGAGTATAATTGTTCTTAACAATAAACTCAAAATTTTAAAGAAATCAATTGCTTATCAAATCATAAAAGCTGAATAAAAATTCAATAAAACAAAATAATCATTGTTTCTAACCTTCAAAGGCTCATAGAAACGCCATCTCAAAAATAAACAATCAGAAGAATCTACCCTTTCAGTCAAGGAGATCCTTCAGCTCTAAATAAAAATCCTCGGACCAGTCAAAATCAACCTCAGAATTCGACTTCCAAGCAGCTAAATCCTCCAATCCATTAAATACTTTGTTATCGGGAATCTGATTAACATGGTCTTCAGTAAAGGCTGCCAGCAATCTGTCCAGCTCATCTTGCTCCGAATCAATTGATGGCAGTCTATCCATTGCAGTAGCACAAGGTGTTTGCTGAACTGAAGATGGTGCTGTGGGGCCAGCAGAATAGTGACCCGTCACAGTACTGGTTATGACAGAACTATTCCCATCAGCGATGCCACGCCCATCAGGATGAAGAACAACTCCATCACAAGCCTCCAAATTATCGTCATTATCACTATCCCACTCCTCTTCCACAAAGGGAGCACCGTAGTTTTCACCATTTTTAGGTCCCAAGCCACTCTTCTCGTGGATCTTGCAAATCACGTAAGAATCTATAGGAATGCCCTTCTCTAAGAGGGTCTTATCCTCCAACTTGTACTCATGCATCACCCAGTTTGTTCTGTCTCCCTTGGGTGCCTTTCCCCGGTAAAAAATCAAGGTCTTGATCTTTCCTACAGGTCTGTTTTTAAAGTTAACAATTTTGTCTTTTCCAGTAGATTTCCAGTAGCCGTGAACTGTGCCCCTGTTAGATCTTCCAGCATTTGGGTATTTTGCGGAACGTGGGCAAAGGAAGTACCAATTTAAATCTCTCGTCTTTAAGCAAGCTTTGGCAGGAAGTTCCCATGGAGCAAATTGGTAGACGTTAACCTCAGACATCACTTGAGGACCAGGTGATTTACCGATCACCTCTCTTTTCAGATAATACATTAACAGTTCCTCATCGGTTGGATGAAACCGAAAACCAGGAGGAAGTGTCTTGCTTGATAGCAGAGCATCCATGATGTATGACCAACTTAGAAAAAATAATTCTTAGGTTCTTTTGCGAAACTACGTTTACTAGCTTGACTAAATAGCAGCAAATAATAATAACTCAGAGTGAGCAGAGGATGACAAACAAATCAAATAGCGGCTGAAACCAAAGCAATGAGGGCGCTGAAGGTAAGAGCAAAAAAGAAAGAATAAAGGCGAAGAATGTTTGGGTAGTAATACCCACTCTGAGCTGAATGAAAATGAGAAATTTATGGTCTCCACCACCGCCCTCTTTTCATGAAACAGATATCAAACAGAAGGATCCACAACAATTGTTTCTTCTTCAGGTTGATAAAAGACATGGAGTCCTGCAAATAATCGATACCATCATCAGCTTTCAGAACCACAATTTTTAGTTCAGATACAGTGATTAAACCAGAACAAACATTCACTCAAAAGACGACCAAATCAATAAAATGCAATTCATTGATTCACACATTGAACAAACATTCGAACAAAACCAGAACTTTCACCTCCCAATTGACATCAGTTATACCCAGAGATGATTAATCGACTAAATTGTATACATTTGATCCTCATCAACCTAAAAACAGTTTATATGCATATATTAAAACAGTTTACAACGAATTCATCATAAAAATCAAAATTTTGACCCGTGATCGTTAAAAGTCAGAACTGTCATACTGATGTCACTAAGACAGACAATTAATTGACAAGGAAACAATAAGCTTGATTCTCAATCTAAAAGCAGTTGATATGCATAAATTAAAACTGTTTACTTGGATAACAATCCACAAACTCAACCCAATATAATAAGAATCAAAATTCAAAAAACTTCGACTCCCATGATTGCAGACACCGAAAAGTCGAAAACCCGCAAACAATTGAACAAAACAGTCGCAACAATCGGGTCAATAATCAATCAGGGCAACTAGCACTAAACCCAACAACAATTACCACCACACAATCAACATATAATTAAACATTCAAACCCTAAAGACATTTATTCAATATCATCAGCATTGTAATCAAGCAACATGAAATCAATGAGAAATCATAAACCAAACCCTAATTTCCCAACCAATAGTAAAAAACCCTTAATACTCTATACATCAAATTGATGAAAATCAAACCAAAAATAATCAAATAAATGCAGGAAAAAGAAGCAATAATCATAAAAACAAAACCCAAATAAGAGATTAAGAAGAAAAGGGGCGGAAAGGGTACCTAAAGAACACAATGGGGTAAAGAGAGAGAGAGTAGGGTGAAAAGTAAACGAGTTGCGGTTGAAATATGGTAAGTGAATTACTTGCGTGGTAAGTTGGTGACTCGAGTATTTATACGAGAAATATAATGGATTGGTTTAGTAGACCCAATGGTCAATACATATGGCCATAACCACATAACTCATATGGACCCAACTTGTAGGTGTGAGTTTGACATGCATATCGGTCTTAAAATTGTTAAAACCGTGATTCGAATCTAGATCATGAATATCGAGTCCCATGACTTGAAGTTAGGCTGGTTAAAATGTGTGTTGTTTTAGTTTTATGTCGGTTATAAAACCAACTAACTTGATCAGGGTATTGCCGAGTTATATTAAGTTCAGCAACTTTTTAATAAGGTTGTCTTATAGTATAGTGTTGATCCGAAACGAGAGTAGGGCAAATAACGTTTAATTATATTATGGATAGTAGTCACTAGTTAGTTAGTGTGCAGTAATAAATATTTAGAGCGGGTTATATTTGGTCGGTTTAATTCAGGTTCGAGACAAGCTCGGGGTCTTGAGTTCAGAGTATAGGTCGGGTTATTCGGGTCGGTAATTTGGGCCGGTATATTTTTTCAAGCCTAAATGGAAGTAACAATATTGATTGCAGAAACAGTTAAAGTAACAACGGGAGCAGTTAGAGGTGTACAATGGTGCGGGCCAGTCTAACGAGGCCCGCATTAATGGGTCGGTTTGTTTTTTTTAGCCTGCATGCCAGCCTAGCCCGTCCCTCTACCCGTGCCGGGCCAGTGTCCCAAATTTCCGCCACCGCCCAACTTGGCCCGCTAAAAACACTTAAAAAACACTATACGGGCCGGCCCGGACCAGACATTATGGAGCCCAGTCCAGTCCGCCCTCTTTTAAATGCTCGGTCTGGGCCAAAATTTTCCCAACCCAGCTTAATGTACACCTCTAGGAGCAGTGAATATGTTGGGAGAGTTTGCATTTATAAATTGTTTTTATAATGTTCCGTTATTCGAATGGATATTCAATAATGTTATCCGCTTGCATTTGAATATTGGGTCGTTCATATGGCTATTGCGAGTTGGTGGTTGTGAAAGTGGAGAAATAACATAGTATCTAATCGTGCCACTAAGATCCTGATTGATCCTATTGATTTCTTCCATCGAATTTGCAAGTTCGGGCACATGCCTTTGACAAGTACTCAACTATCATCCCTTAACCTGGTTTTACAAGCAAGGAAGTGTTCATTCGTTGGTCACCTACCCTGCATGGTTGAACCCTTCTAATACTGATGGCCCCCATGAAGAATAACTCTGTACCTGCCGGAAGTGGGGTATCTTTAGGGATGAACACATGTAATTTCTTATTTGCCTACCTATTCTCGCGTGGAGTTTGCACATCCATAAGAATAGAAATGATAGCTCTAGTAACGGGATTTGAACAAATAAACTTGGGAACTTAGCCTTTTCGAAAGTGCTTATTCACTTGGATAATAGTCTAATACATCCTATATTACCCCCATTCAAGAAGAGCCGTTAGCCCATAATGGATTACCATCCATAGCCAAAAAAATGCAAATATCTTATCAACATTAAAATATGGATCATACTAATCACGAGGGTGATTGTTTAGCCAACCATGGAGTGAACTTAGAAACTGATGTTAGAATTGTCGCTACTCTACACCAAACGATATTTATAAGACTCGCTACCCAACAATGGAATGTAGTAGGGCAAGGAGGTCGGTCCCAAGGGATGGAGAATGGGCTAGATGTACTTGGTCAACTCTAGTCTAGTTCGGTATAAAAGGTTGATTGGTTTGAACGATTAAATTCTAAAACAAATAGAAAAGCAATAGCAAGTATTAAGATGGGAAATTCAATAATTAAGAGAACTAAGGTATCCGGGTTCACTAGTAGGGTTTTAGGGTAGACTATGGTCACAATAAAGGTTTCACCCAAAGGAGTTGTGAGAGGGTT
>JAYMSF010001621.1:0-11674 GCA_036897335.1 Silene vulgaris
GGGTTTATAAATTTAGTCTTTTACCGCTGTCAAAAAAAAAAAAAAAAAAAAATCGTCTGAAATGAGAATTGTATTTTAAACTTGACGGAAATGAAGAATTATAACAAGTATAATTAATTTGTAAAATATGATGACAACAAAATTGTACTAATAATTCAAGACACAATTTGAAAATTTCCAAATGATTTTGCTTGATATACGGCCGGCAGCTGGGGTTTCACCTTCAACTTAATTGAAGAGAAGACAATAATGTTCCTTGCAAAACATTATGGAAAAAGTTACGTCAAATAATGGGGTTTGTTTCTTGAATATCTCAAGTTATGGCTAAAAATTGGCTTGATATTAAATTTAAAACCACAACTATTTTCAAATAATATTTGTGCAACTAATGGTTCATAACAATCATACTATTATTTCAAGTTGTCAAAGTTGTCAATCTTGTAATTTCGCATTTAAGATATTTCATTATGACTTTGTCCCTCAAATTCAAGTAGTTTCGTCATCTAATTACAAATTCTGTTTCCGCCATATGCATGCAACTTTCTGTATCGGTCATTAGTCATGCATGCCTAAACAAAGATGTCATCGCCCGAGCTTAAATGAACAAATGATTATTAAGTTAAGTTATCTTGTTTAAGTTAGCAGCACCATGATGAAGTCAGTAACGTATAACATTAGTGAAATCAAAATTGATATCCGCTATAGGAGGAACAACTTGTCCATATTCCAACTGTTTGGCTAAGGAACTATGCTTCTTTTTACCAAAGTCATAATCACTGTGACGGACTATGCAGCTAATATTAAATTAGTTACAAAAAAGTGGCACTTGTGAGTTGTGTCAGATATTCTCAAGTTACTTCCTTCATCTCGGTCATTTCTTTACCTTTGATTTTGACACAAATTTATTTATTATAAAACACCTGCTTGTACCTAGTGTTGTGGTGAATCTAAGGGGCCAGTGTAGCAGGCGCGTTCACTGTAGCCAGAATTTGCAAATTTCAAAATTTTACGCAAACTTTTCTATTTTTCCGAGTTTTTTAATGACATAGTTCGTTCTGTCGTCGTCAAAAAACACGTTTTCCTGTGGAAATCCTTTCACCCGCCTAACTACAAATCCTGATCACTCTATCATCGCAATTCGCAAGTACACTATATATATCTAGAATAGTTTCGAACTAATAAATGACAACCTAATAACCGATAAACAAGTTATTATGCACTCTAATAATTACTCGTCCAACATAATAAAACATACGATGCGTAATACAAAGGTTAGACAGAAGTGAGCCAACATGTAAAGATGAAGAATTAAATCAAGTTAGATACCGGCCTAACATCAGAATGTTTTGTTTATTTAATTATGTGATGTAACCCTTATGGCCTTATGCGTGCTAAACTGCTATTACTAAATCACCTAATCCCACTCTAATCTCTTCATAAAAATCTGGCATGCTAATCGCTTCGTCGCCTTTACTCCCCTCTTTTCGACTTGTTTATTCATACTTTATCATCGTATTACCAGCTCCTTACCAGTTACGATCGAGTATATAACTTATGTTTATCTGTTACTCTTATATAAGACGGTTTTAAACAAAGCCACTTATTTTATAATAAACTTATATAAAGTTGCCTTACATACACAAGTATTTATAATGTATTACGGAGTATAACTTTAATATTAGTAAGGCATGTTCTTTTGGGTTGAATGAAGCTGAACTGAATTCAAATTTGCTGAGATAAATAGAGCTTAACTAAGCTGAGATGGACTATAATGAGCTTAATTGAGCTTAGCCGAACTCAAGTGAGCTAAAGTAAGTTGAAATTAACCCGAAAAGAACTCTTACAATAGCAATATTGGTAAGTCCCTATGTAACAGACACCATCTTTTATCTCACCTACCATACTCGACTCGTTTTAAGTTAGATCGATATTATTGTTTTAAACAAAAATTATAGTTTTGACGTAGAGATTAGAGAGACTTACAACTCTTACAAGGTAGCAAATTAAAGTGATTAGCATGCCAGTTGGACTTGATTGTCATTACCTCACAAAGTTGTACTTGCTACTTGATTAATTAAGTAGGAAAATGATGGAATGATAAAAAAAATGACGTTGTATCAAAGCATTTACAAAACGTTAATTAAAAGTGCATGCATCCGTTTAATTAGTTTAATTTAGAGGTATGTAAATATGTAAGTATATGGCATGCATTATTTAGTTCAACTGTTCAAGTATACGGTTTGAAATGATACGTAAACATTGGCTTTTAGCTATTGTTGTTTACATTTTTATTTAGTAAAACTAACAATAAGCAAAATTACGCAAATTATTTATATGAGATGATTTTATGGCAATTTAATGTAGATTCATGGTTAAGTTGCAATTTTATTTCTTACCGAGCATAGAAATCATATACCGTGTAAAAATGTTAAACAAATAACGTTGTAAATTAATTTTTTGAAAATGACTTGGCAAATAAGTAGTACCTCATTTATTTATTTCCAAGGATGCAATAAAGTAGCGCCATCCACCCATAAACGATTATGAACAACTCATTGTCAATAGTTTATACCAGACATATCACATGATTTAATCTAAATTTGTGTATCTTTTTCTTAAACTCACTAAATTGACGTGATATTAAGTCAAATCAATACTTATATGAAACGATTTTATATAAAATACGTATAATGTCCTTAAAGTAATGACCACAAAAGATCGTTAATTACTTTTATAGAAATATTTACATAAATTACATAGTTTGTCACGAAGAGGTGAAAGAAGAGAATCGCAGCTACTGAATCTCATAAGAAAAATAGTCGTACTGCAGAAAGAAGGTTAATTTCACCACGGTAATCACAATTTTCTTACCCTAAGGTCAAAGAGTAAGAACTTGTTTTCGAGCTAACCTTGCATATATGGAGCTACCTGCCAACAAGCACCAAGAGTTCACACCTAAGTAAGCATTCGTTCAGAGTTTACAGTTCCCGTTTAAAAACCCTTATTACCAAAAACCTTATAGGGAGTACTATTAACTCAAAAAAAAAAGACAAATAAAAAAAAAAGATAGGCTTTCAATAACCTGGCCTATGTGCTATGTGAAAGAGAGAGGCATTACTTAGTCATTACTTAGGTTGGAAAAATAACTAAATCCACCCAATTATGTAAGAGAGAAGGAGACATAGGCAAACATTAAATGGTGGCTAAATACGACATGAAGAAAATTAATCCACAAAATCGGGTGACCATTGTATCACGGCCTAAACACATCAAATCAACTTTATACATACCCAACTAAACAATCATACTCAAAGATCTTCTCATTTTTCCTTTCTCATACTATCATTATCCAACCAACAATGATTTTGAGCCAAGAAAATTAGCTCAATTACTCAAAATAATGTAGATCACCTCATACTTTTAGTTTTAAGTTCCTTTTAAAAAAATAAGACAATTTTACGTAAATATTGTTAATAAAATTATTTACTACTCCTACTTTTATGTAATATTGTAAAAAGTTTCAATATAGCCATTTTTATTCAAGTTTTTCAATTGGCAATCAATGTAAATGGTCCAATAAAGTGGTGATTACAAATTGATTTGAAGTAAATTAATTTCAAGTCATATCAACTCATTTTGTAGTTTGTACAAATATAATGTTGATTTCAGTTACACAGGTCATTATTGATTCGGTCACTCATTTTTGAATCATGTCACAATCCTCTAATACCTAGATCAAGGTCTTTTGAACCTTTATTTGAATTAACTTAATCTTGGTCTTGTTTAGTTCATATATTAAAAGTCAACTTGGTTTTACTTTCGCTTCAGTATTAATCAGATTAGTTCAGTCTAGGTCATTTGCTATAATATCACATGTATAATCACATCAATTAAGATTTTAGCTTACATCAGAGATGTAAATCCAAACCAATATCCCAACATATGCAGGTTTAAAATTAGTCTTGGTTTTTTCATACGAGCGTATGTCTTTATATTCCACTTCTTTCCTCCTAATCAATAGCTATATAGCAGTACGACTTTATATTCGCATCATACTTTTCGCTTTTTGAACGTTTGAGACCACTTATGGCAGTCTCAAAACCGTGTATTTCTTGTAGTGATATCGTTGTTTAAAATTCTCTTCATAAAATAGTCAAATATGCAAAATACGGAGTAGATAATTATTGACCGAAATAAAGGTAGCAACTTCTTGGGCCTAACGAACGACAATGACAAGGCACCACCAGATGGTACTCAATCTCGATACCACCCTTTCACATGTCCTATTATAATCCCGACATTTTAAAGATCCTCTACATATTACATGTGAGTCTGTGAAAGGTGATACCGAGAGTAATATCACCCTGATAACGTCATCTGAACAAAGGGGCATGGGTGTACGTGGCTAAATGGTGAAATAGGGTCATACATGAGTCCATTGATCGATAAGTGCTTTAATAAGTTCTGAAAACTTGTATGTAAAGGAAGGGAAATGAAAAAGCAAGCAGAGATTATGAGTTATGAAAGAGTTAAAGAACCCAAAATGCAGAGAAGGAAGATTAAAACAGATGGGGTCCCAATAAGCATGCCACGAGCGGTCCACTTCACTCCTTTCCAACACTCATTCTTCTATGCCTTTCGTGTTTTAACGTCTCCGCAACATCCCTAAAGCCGATCTTCTTCAACTTTTTTTACTCACACTCTTCTATCTCACATATTATAGTATCAAAATTATCGAGTTTTCTAGCGTCTATTAAGGGTAGACGTTAAAATATACGCTAAATTATTAGTTAAGTAATTTTGTTGGTGTAAAAGTTTTAAGAGCGATTTTAATGCTGACGGGATTTGAATTCAGGTCATGAATACCGCATCTCATGACTTTAATTACCACCAACTTAGGCTTTCGACCGAATGAAGTTCAATCTTGAGTTATCAAGTAGAATCTTAGAAACTCATATCCTTATAGGTTGAATTTGTGTATATTGAAATTGTTTTAAGTAAGTAGTTAAAGGCAGAATGTATAAATAAACATTAGATTCTTAATTTGAAAGGCGTGAATCAGGGAAAATACAATTAGAGTTTTTTGTAAAACGATATTAAACTTATTTAGTACCTACAACATGATAGTTAGATGTTTTTTAAATCCTGTTTTAGAATGTATTAATATAAAGCGATCTTACATAAGTGTTTAATGAAGTAACTAGGTATCGACTTGATCAACTAAACCAATTGCTAAACAAACGTCGTTATTTAGATGACATCAATTAGTATAATTACAGCGACGTGCATCATGTTGCCGTTTAACAATCTTACGCAAACTTAAATTAAAACTAATAAAAGTCTTATTATTAGTTAATATTAATTTCCTGCGCCCTGTTTGTTTGATTGTCTAGGTCCATAGCACTAGTTACAACAATAATATAAAATTGTTACAGGGAAGAAAAGGTGTTAAATTTAGATTCCAACCACAATTCCAGTTTACAACAATTGCTTTTTGCTTCTTTACCTATAATAAGTTTGATTAAGGCTACACCAATTCTTATTAAAGGCGGTCAGATCTATCTAGGACATGAAACGTGTTAAATAGATAGCTGAGAAAAGACATATAAGGTCATGTTCTTTTTGGGTTAATGTCAGCTCTTATTCAGCTCATTTCAATTCGGTTAAGTTCAACTTAGCTCCGTTTATTTCAGCTCTATTTATCTTAGAAAATTTTCATTCAATTCAGATCATCAATTAAGTTAGGTTAGCTTCATTCAATCCAAAGGAACATGGTCGTAAAATACCTAGGGAATGACAATAAACTTCTCTCATTTATCTATATGGAGTATTACTTAACCTGTTTCAAATTTAAGACGAATATATCGGTCTAAAGAGAGATAATGAATTTCGACATTTAATTACTAATCACACCAAATAAATATAAAATATTCCACACAATCGAATATGAAAAAGCTTCACTCTATTTTAGATCTTTTGTGCCTAAAAAATTGTAGACAATATAGCCAGCCACTAACAAAGTTAATGGTGGATTTTGAGCTAATTCTTCTTGTCAATATTCCAATCATCATTATAAAGACATTATATGCTCCCTCCATTTTGTTTTCAATTGTTTCTCTTTAGTTGAGATGACATTTTTTTTCATTAGATAACTAAAGTTATTCTCGTTTTAGGTTTCGTTTAAACTTAGTATCCAACACAATACGGAATATTAATGTAGATTAGGTCATTAGGATAAACTTTCAATCGAATTTAATTTAGTTTCTCTATGACATTCAATTTAAGCGAAATTCCAAAGGAATATTAAGATGAAACCATATACAAACTTGAAATAGTTTCAGTTATTAAGCCTCATACTCAAAATAATTTAAATATTTGAATATTTATCATGTTATAAATTGAAATATTTATGGAAAATATTGCCGATCATGAAATCCACCCTTTTATAGATGAGGATATAATATACGATGACGTAGTACACCAGAAACGCGACTCAAATTTATCTTATTTGTTTGTTATCTTTGCTTTCATTCTCTTGTTTCCTCTGTCTCCCTCACTTATATATACAAATCCCCTCTCTTCATCCATTATCTTCCTCTTCATTCCCTACTTAAAGTGAACAACCACAAAAATGAGAACAAGACGAGGATTCTGTTACCCCAAAAGACTCATCAATTCCGCCACCGCCACCGCCACCTCGACAACAACAACAACAACAAACACTCTATCTTTCTCAAATATCAACAACGCTGGAAGCGTAAATTGTCCTGTTTTATCAAGTAAAATACGTTCATTTGACAGTTTACTCGATTCGCCTTGTCGAAAAAAAGCCAAGGTTTTACCGGAATTATCGACTGTCGAAACTCAGGACTTTTTCGACTCGTTACCTGACGATCTAGTCCTCAGTATTCTTATCAAAGTTAGCTCATCGTCTTCGTCTCCATCCAATTTCATCAACGTTCTCATCACGTACGTATTTATTTCTCATGACTTCTCTCTTAATTCATCTTTCTGTTACAAAATTACGATATTTGATTGTAAATCAATCAGTTAATTTAATTTGTTTGACGATGATTTGTAACAGTTGCAAGAGATTCAACGAACTAGCGCTTAATTCAATCGTATTATGCAAAGCGTCACCGAAAACATTCGGAATTAAAGCCGAAAAATGGTGTGATTCTGCTCATAAATTCCTCAAACTCTGCTCTGATTCCGGAAATGCTGATGCTTCCTACACTCTCGGCATGGTAATTCACTCTATCATTCTATCAATTTTCACTTTTCGAGTAATTAATTTTGCGAATTAGTTATTCTTGTATAAGACTGTTCTATGCCTATAACCGATTCATTAATAGAACAACGGATATAACTTTACTTTATGTTGTACGCATAAACGGTCTCATTTGAGTTTTCGTGTTTCCATACAATATATTCATAAAAAATCATTAATTCATGTATATAACTTAAATTACATAATACACATAGTCACATACAACGGTCTCATTTGAGTTTTTGTGTTTCCGTTAATTTTTACTGATTCAATTGTTTGTTAAAATTGGTTACAACAGATTCGATTCTACTGCTTACAAAACCGAGGTAGTGGAGCATCACTAATGGCGAAAGCAGCGATTAACTCCCACGCGCATGCCTTATACTCATTAGCAGTGATCCAATTCAACGGCAGTGGCGGAGCAAAAACCGATAAAGACTTACGCGCTGGTGTAGCGTTATGCGCACGCGCTGCCTTCTTAGGTCACGTGGACGCCATCCGGGAGCTCGGTCACTGTCTACAAGACGGTTATGGCGTTCGTCAAAACGTCATTGAAGGACGTCGTTTCCTCGTCCAGGCTAACGCACGCGAGCTCGCTGCCTCGCTCACAAGCTCGCAGAAGAATTGTAGGAAGAATTGTGATTACAATATTGATTTGGAGTGTTTGCCGCTTTTGAGTGATTTCGGGTGTGATGTGCCGGGTCAAGAGGTCCATCCAGCGAGCAGGTTTTTGGCGGAGTGGTATTCGGGTCGGGATATTGGGGCTGGATTGAGGATGTGTGGACATACCGGGTGCGGAAGGCCAGAGACAAGGAAGCATGAGTTTAGAAGGTGTTCGGTGTGTGGGACCGTGGGGTATTGCTCGCGTGCATGTCAAGCAATGGATTGGAAGGTGAGGCATAAGTTGGAGTGTGGGTGTCAGCCTAGGAGGGTTGGCGGCGATGGAGTTGAAGGTAACGTCGTTCATGGGGAGACGGACCATATGGAGGTTGATGACGATGAGAGTTAATGGGAATGGTGATAGTTTTCGAGGACTTGGAAATATGGATAAGGTTGCGGGGTTCAAACTTGTCGTCTGTCATTTTCGAGTGAATTATGGTTGATGTTACGTTGTTAATATTGACAGTAACAGTGAGAAGAACGACAAGGAGGTCGATGGCAGTCTTAAGCGCTAGGCTAAGACGTCTTTGATAGACAATAACATAAACGAATGGGGGCTCCTATTTTGATCTAGCGCGAGTCATGCTAGATAGACCGGTTAAATGACAGAGTATACATACTTTCTTTTCTTCCGGATGTTTTCGATGATGATGAGGTTTATACTTAGATTATAAATATTCAGACACTTAATTTTGCCAGTTTAAGTTGATATAAATATATCTACACAGGAATCAAATACTACTGGAAATATAAACTTGTAAATAATGCTATCTAATGTGATGTTCCTACGCAATTTCTAATTGTTTTCCATTTCAATTATTGTTGATTCTACTATTTCATTGTTTTTCATTCTTCATTGCGCCACAAGGGCGAGTTTAACGTTCAATGAGTACCATTACTTATGACTTTGTCGTCAAAACCAGTAGAAATGTGCAATATTTGTCTATTCTGATGTTGGTGATTTGTATAGCTGAAGTGCAAGTGAGTAACAATCATCTATACCAATGTCGGTGAACCTCCATAGTAATTGGATGATCCTGGCCAATCATCAGAAAAAATTGGGTCACATTGCCCAGATTGCCTGCTTGCTTTTGACAAAATTCCTGCTAAAAATCACAATAGCAACTCTAGCAAGAAAAACCAATGTTTAATGTAACATTGGATTATATATAAATCACGGTAGATTAGAGTTTCTCACGTTCTGAGCGAATTTTGCTCATGTATCTTGCTGAGGGCACAACCACACGAGCAAAATAATTGGGTTACGAGACTAACAGAGAAGGGTATATGAAGGCATATCTTCGACGCGATGAACTTCATCCATGAGAAGCTCCTTCTCGAGCTGTGTCCGAGTAGACTTCAAAACATCCTGGATCATTAGGGTAACAAAATGAAACGAAAAAAAAGTAGAAATAATGTGCAGATGAAAAGCATGAGAGTGAGGGGCAAGCGGAGCGGAGAACACGGGTTCTCACATTGAACTCCATGTATGTCGCATTCTTCTCAAGCCATTGTTTATCCATAACCATAAAGGCCACACAATATAGCAAGTCAAAGGCCCATTCATTATCTGTAATCGCATCAGAAATCTCGCTGTGAGTTTCATTTAGACGAGCAGGTAATTTCTTGAGTGAAAGACTTACGATGGGTGGTCAAGTACACACACCTGCTAACATCTGCAAGAAAGCTTCTCGTACAAACGTTCTTCTTTTTACTGTAAGAATGTCATTCAAAATATATCAGAAAATTGCTCGTACAAACGTTCTCCCGAATATTATATGTGCCTGTTTTCAACTTACAGGAATCAAGGTCGAGCATCTGAATGAGCATGAATGTTATGTTTACACCAGCAACAGCAAAGGGATATTCCCATGTTGCACGTTTGCCACATTGCTTCTTCACTAAACGCTGGAACGAGGTCTACAACAACAAACATAAAATCAGATGTCAACCAAGTTAGCCGGTAAAGTTATTATTTACCGGTAATAGGATTCCAGAAAAGGATCTTACAGAAAACGTCTTTGCAAAGAATAGCAAGTTCTCCAAAGATATAAAGCCAGCTCCTCTGATCAACAGTAACACAATTAAATAAATCTTTGTTATCGATACTAAACATGTTCATAAATACATATGAATATGTGACAGTTACAAAGTATGAGAAGAGAGGAACCTGAAATCAGTTGCAGGATCTCTTCCCTGCCAACCCATTTCTTTCCATTGCTCGGAAACCAAGTCTTGAAGCTCCTGATCAGGGTATGTAGTATCCCAAAGTTCCCTTAACGCTTCCTGTCCACATTTCTACTCATGATCAGATCAACACCATAGAGTAACACGAGTGGCGACATTCTAGAGTTCAAAGTGCTTACATGCCTGGTGATCTGATCTTGAGGGATCAAAGAAAATCTTCATCCGATGTTTTAATCTTTTTAGTCTCTCTTCCTGTTAAGTTTCAATAGAATGAATAATTAAAAAAACAAATAAAGGGGTGACTGTTCGCTAACTAGAGGTGTAGGCAAAATCCACAATGTAATACAAGAGTCGACTCCTGAGACACCAGGAAGCTAAAATCTGCCGTTGGGTATCAGTCTTAGTGGGCGGCGGACTAATGGTCATGGACTATTTGACTGTAATGAGATAAATCACCTGGATAGGCGTCAAGGCGATGCAAATACGTTGATAGGAACCCTTTTTCTTGGACCAAAAACTGGTGAGGCCTTTACCAATCCATGTATGCGTGCCACAAGTTACATCATCTGCACCAAAATTTCGTGTAAATATTGTTTTCTCAAGGATGGGGAAAAAGAGCTCATATACATTGTTTGGGAATCAGCGTATGTTGAATTTGGGGAGAAGTGAAAAGTTTTCATTTTACGTTGACAATTGACACATAAGATAGATTCCGAAGCAGATTTATGCTTACTGAGTTACTGAATGCAAGAATGCTCACAGTTCAGATCTTTAAGCTACAATCTTTTCAGTAAAATCTGAAAAGATTTGAGTTTAACAATCAAATGAATATATAACACTAGCTGAATGTCCAGAATCGCTCAAAATCTTCGCTTTTCAATTTTCTCTAGATTAGAGGTAATGAAATGTTAGTGGTCTACTATAAATCAAAATATGCTCCAGAAATGACAGTCAAGAATTTACTCATGATCGAAGTCCTAGAATATAAGTTTTGCTTGACTGGTATTTCATAGCGATTCTATAGTTAAGTTGCAATTCATTTTTTCCGCGACAGAATGTAGAGCAGGCATTTCTCGCAACATTAAAGACAAAAAATTGCAGCAAGGCCACCTAAAAACTTGATTACTCAATACTCACAATTCACAATCAGTTAAGTAAGCCAATTTTCACACAAATTGTCGTACGAGACCGTCTCACCCTATAATAGAGAATCTTTGGCTCAATGAATACAAGGTTGCAACAAACACAAGTTGAGCAGAATTGTTATGAATTAATGAATCATTCATTAATTAATTCTTCAACAAACATGCTACAATTACAAATTATCAATCAAGTAATCCAATCCAATTCAATTCCAATTTGTACCCATTATTAATGAATTATCACTCAATAAAGCATGATCATTAATTCACAGCAAAATTAAAGTAAATGAACAAATTATGAGAAAATAATCAGATGGGTTGTAATTTTTTAATAGTGCAGTTACATCAATAAACTATAGAATACTCTCTCCGTCTCAATCATTCAATTCGTTCGCCTTTTTTTTCCTTTCTACGA
>JAYMSF010001622.1:0-11672 GCA_036897335.1 Silene vulgaris
GAACTCATTACCCCACTAATTAATTTCCCCAGTAATTATCACCCAAATAAAATTTACCCTCTGATTATTCCATAGATTCCAGGCAAGCCTTAAGTAGAAGTTTTTAGACACTCTGGAGAATGTATTCACGGCAAGTTGTTTGATTGGCAATAATAGCACTCAAAAATTAAGGTTTACGTTTATTTTTGGTTCATTCATCTTTACGTTTTGTCAAGCACGTTTATTTTTGGTTCATTCATCATCTTTACGCAGTTAGTCTATGTTGTTTGATGTTAATAGAGTCATTGTGATAAGTTAATGTCGTTAAATCGACTAAATTTCACCATATTTTAGGCATAGGTAGTTTTTGACCGAAAAAAGAGAACAAAAATAGTCTAAACCAAGATGCGATATTGGACCTCTATCGGGCAAGTAACGCAAGTTCTCCGGTGCTTACGAAAGGTGATTGACCACTATTATTATTACTTCTACTACCGCATTAGTGATTAGTACGTGCTATATTTACTATCTCATTACCGCATTAGAGCAAGTACAATCAACTAGCTTGGCCATTCTACGTCATTTTCTAAGATATAACAAATCTAAGCTAGTAAACTATTCAAATGGTGTAGTTGCCTAACTATACTAGCTTGATGGGACCCACATGCCAAATTATTTATTGGAACTAGTTTGCTATTGGTTGATTGGTAATTGTGGGACCATCTAAGCAAGTGGCTTAATGAAGCTACAAGCTTGAGGCAAGCCAATCAATATGACCTTCTCCAATGATGTAGCAACTAGTTTGCAATTTTGAGAAATTGCAAGCAAATCCTTAAGTTACATCATTGGACTTGCTCTTAGTGATTAGTGCTATATTTACTGTCTCATTGCCATTAAACATTTAGCTAGACAGTCATCAAAATATTTAATGTTATGTGCTTTACTTTAAACGGACCTAAATGTAAGAGTTACTAGGAAGAATCCCGCGTTCGCGTGGTAAGTTTGTATATGCTATGTATATATCTGTAGCTCTAAAACTTATAATTTTGCTAGTTGTTAAAATAACAATTTGTTTTCGCATTCTACTTACTTTGCTAAATACCTGATTGCATATATATTTTTCAAAAGAAAACATCATTTTCCTGCAATAACATTATGTATATAACTTGTTGTATAATACTCTACAATGTTATAGTAAATTTTTTGGCAAAATACTGCATCAAGGGGAGTAGTTAAAGCGGCCAGACGAAATTTGAGGAGTTTCAGAGCCCATATGAAGGGTGCCGGTATGCGATAAACCACTATTCGTCGAACCTCGGATAATCGTGAAAAATGACTTAGTACTGGTTATTCGGGTTGAAATCGAATAGGTTTACTCCTGCAATGACCTAGGACACGTGGTTGAAAAATCAAGAGAAAAATAAACGTGGTCCGGTACAACCTCCAGAACGGCTATAATTGAAGTGTAAAATACACGGTTTTCGACTACTAGGGTCCTGGAACAAAACTCTCCGAAAATCACACAGAATGTTTCTCGCATCAGTTAAAGCGGTCACACAAAATTTGAGGAGCATCAAAGGCCATATGGAGGGTGTCGGTATGCAATAAACCATCCTTCATCGAACCTCGGATAATCGTGAAAAGTGACTTAGTACTCGTTATTTGGGGGGTAAAATCGAATATGTTTACTCCTACAATGACCTCAAACACATGGTTGAAAACCCGGGAGAAAAAGAAAGGTTTTCCGGTACGACCTCTAGAACGACTCAAACTGAAGTGTGTAAAACGCGGTTTTCAAGTTAGAGGGTCCCGGAACAAAACTCTCCAAAAATCACACAATAGGTTCCTTCCAAGTCCCAACCGTTAAAGTAGAATCCAAACTATTGATTCGATAATACTTAACGGATCACCCAATCCTAATCTAATCATATTCTCCTCCAAGGCTCTGACACAAAATCTCACAGTTCATACATTACATCAAGACTCTTACAATTCCAATCCTTCACTCCATCTCCGATTCAAAGTAGAATCCCGATTCTCGATACTGGTCCAGACTTCTAATTTCTGAATGAATCATAAATCGCCAACAATGCATTATGCAAGGGAAACGTGTAATAGAAATTAATTCCCAACCTTAAAACACCAACACCACCACTTTACTTCCTACACACAACTTCAATAACAATGGCAAAAATTCAGAAAAAGCAAATAATCTTAATCACAATCTTCATAATAATTTCAATAATTTCTATAAAAAATGGAATTTCAATCAAAACCCCATTTCATCCAAGAGACATTCTTTCAATTTTACCCAAAGAAATTTCATTACCAATTGTTAGAAGATTGAATAGTGCAGTTGACCTTCTTCCTAAGTTTGTGGGTGCTGCTAATTCTTATCAAAATAATAGTTTAGATTGGAAAGGTGCTTGCTTTTATCAGAATTCAGCTTGGATTGAGTTTCATAATAATACTGGAAGTCAATTTGGTGGTGGTACTCTTCATATTCAGGTCTTTTTTATCTTGTTTTTTGTGTTGAAATTTAATTTATTGTTGATTAATTGAAGGAATTTGATGTTTTTTGAATGTGTTTTTGGCAAATTTGTGGGTAGTTTTGATTAATATTTCATCTTGTTGTGGGAATTTGAGAGCTTTTGTTGTGTTAATTGCAATTTATTGTTGATTAAATGTTGGTTTTGGTGATGAATTGGAGGAATTTGATGGGTTTTTGGTGATTTTTGATGTTTTTCTTAGCAATTTTATGGATTTTAGTTTGTGGGTAGGTTTTAGTTTAGGGTTTTGATAAGAGAGATTGGATTTTGTTGAAGAAATTTCTGAAATTTTGTTGGGTATATTGTATGGAGATTGAAGACTGAGCAATTTGTGATTTTGCTGGTAGTTAATCAATAGCAAATCGGCAAATCCCGATTCTGAATGTAACTAATCTTTGGATAGTTTTGGGGATAACAAAATGGAGGAGGCAAAGAAGTTAGTTGATGAATATGTAAGCCAATTTTGTCAATTTTTGGGCAAAAGTTCTATCTATTATAATCATCATTCAACTGATGCTCAGCCAGACATTGAACATTGGACAAAGCGACACGAAATTTGCATTGATAATCAAGGGACACTGATTTAGGAAGTTGTATATTCTCGATATTGTTTGAAGGACATATCAAGCTTTGATTTTTTGATAAAATTCGAGTATCAGTTAGTCTTGTGTAGGAATGTTATAGGAATGCAAGAAGTCATTTCCCATTCACGAAGTATAGCATTAATCGGGATCGTCTGTCTCGTCCCATATGAGGAAAGAAAAATGAATCCTCCACTCCTCTCACATCCCCTTCCGGCAACCTCTGAAGTCATAACTAAACCATGGAAAATGCATCTCTCCTCCCTTTCTCATCAAATTTTGTATCCGAACTCGCTTCTAGTTTACCTGAGGTTACCTGAAATTTTGTGTGTTAATTGCATGGTTAACTTTATGTTGTTGGTAATGACATAGATTTTGATGTTAGTGGAATTGGTCCTCGCTCCTAGGATGGATTCTGTTTGATCAAAGCTTCGGGATTAGATAAAGTGATTTGGAGTTGTTTTGATTAGTTTTCAATGGTGTGATACAATTATGTAAAAAAAAAAAAGGAATGGTGCATGTGTTTGGTCGAGCTCAGTTAGTCAACGAGTTTCTTTTGATGAGCTTGCAACACTCTTAAGGGAAAAAGGTTGAAAGACCATGGAAGAGTAGGAAAGTGAAATATACCCAACCAAACCGCAGAAGAAATATATGATGATAAACTCCCCTTTTCATTTCTGTAGGGGGAAAGTATGATTCTTTTTTCGCGCAGTACTGCTATTATGGTATCAGTACATTTGCTGATTTGCTCTTCAGTCTGTTGACGTATTCTCAACCTTTGAATACTTGCCATCATTTTTTATTTTACTTGCGCACTGCTTATCTCAGACAGCCAGACTATCAGCTTACTTTGCTAGTTACCTTCTTCTGGTTCTATTAGCTTGAGTTGATGTCTATCAGGAAAACAAAATTGCATATAGTAATGCCTGCTTTTACGCTTTTGTTGTTGATCATTTAAAAGCCTGGGATGATCTGTATGCTATTCTCAAGGCGATTGATCACTTGTTTGACGGTGGTCTTTGTTTCCAATCAGGTTAGCAAAGCCCACAGCTACACCTGTATGGATATATACGTCTTTGCAACACCTTATCGAGCAACATGGGACTATTATTTCCTTTCAAGAGAACACACACTGAACTTCGATGAGTGGACTGGGAAAGAAGAATACGAATATGTTAGTTAATCTGTTACTAATTACTTCTGAATGACAGTATGGTCATTGTTATCAACTAGCAACACATTTATTTATCTTTCTTTCAGGTCAAATATCATGGAGTTTCAATCTTCCTTATGCAAGCTGGAATGCTTGGGACTCTACAGGCTTTATGGGAGGTCTTTCCTTTATTTACGAATACTGGTTGGGGGGAGAACTCTAACCTTGCATTTCTTAAGAAGCACATGGGCGCTTCATTTGATACACGCCCACAGCCTTGGGCTACTAATATTACTGTTGAGGAAATCCACTCTGGAGATTTTCTTGCCGTATCCAAAATTCGTGGACGTTGGGGTGGATTTGAGACCTTGGAGAAGTGGGTCACTGGATCTTATGCTGGACATAGTGCGGTGTGCTTGAGGGATTATGATGGGAAGCTCTGGGTTGCTGAATCTGGGCACGAAAACGACAAGGTTTGTTACATGCTCAACTGCTCAAGTATATTTTCCTTACACCATTGCACATTGTACTTATCTTTTCTTAAGTGTTTATTTGAATAAAATGTGTAGTGAGTGCGCTATTCCTGCTCACTATTTTGGGAGAATAAATTATGTGAAGGGTAAAATATACTGTATTACGGAGTATGTTTTTCTGTCTTTTCATAGTCTTGCAATGGAAGTTGGGTTCGTAGGATAGACCTAAGTTCATTTCATTTTTAGTAAGTTTGACTGATTCCCTTGAAATTCATGTCGCAGGGAGAAGATGTTGTAGCTTTGGTTCCGTGGGAGGAATGGTGGGAATTTGAAACAACTAAAGACGACTCCAATCCTCACATCGCATTATTGCCTTTACATCCTGATTTGCGAGCCAAGTTCAATAAAACTGCTGCATGGGAATATGCTCGAAGCATTGATGGGTTACCATATGGATATCATAACCTAATATTCAGCTGGATAGATACTCTCCAACATAATTACCCTCCTCCATTGGATGGAAATTTGGTATGTATTCACTTCCTTAGCGTTTATCAACACCTCACCTGTTACAGTAACATAAAATGAGTTTTTCGTGGTTACTTAGTCAATTTTTTCCGAAAGCCTGATTTGAATAAATTTTGTTCATGTACTGCCCGAAGTTATAAATCGATTGTTGAGCACTTTGCGTTATCACACGGCCAACTTTCAATGTCATCTGAAAACTAATTTTGAATTCTAAGTTACTATTGACAAAGTAGGATGTACAGCTGTTGCCTAATTATCGCCATTCTGACCCCTTTATGTTCCCGTAGAGGTTGACAGCGAGCCTTTATGAAGTACTATGTGGTGTGACTCATTTGAGAAAACGTCTGAGTTCCATCTAATTCTGCTTTGCTATGAACTAAGAAGCAACTAGGGTTACTGTATGATGTAATTCAAAAACATTATGATGAAAAAACTGGCACTTAAAATATAGCAAATTGTTAAGAATATACATTTGTTGACCAGAACCTCGTGTAGTTTAAGGTTTGGATCGTACAATTCCAATTTAGAATTGAAATGTCTTTTCATCAGAAAATTACATAATTTGACCGGGTCAATCTAATAAGGGAAAACTTCTCCATGAATATTATGGACGTCTATTACCTTGTCAAACTTCTATAATGTTCTTTTCTTTAAATTTTAATGGAGTTTATTGATGGCTGTCATGACCGGTATTTTAGAAACAATTTTTTTTACGACGCAAGGTTATCCCCCTTTTCAACCACTTAACTCCAAACGGAGATCTTGACACCTTATTCCGTTCAGCAATTTTTTTTTTTCCTTTGTAGGTTTGATTGAATTTGACACTGCTCTTTTTCATCTTTCTTATTATGTGTGCACACCATATTAATCTAGATCATGTGCTTCAATGCGAATTACAAGTGAATCATTTGTCCAGTTACTTGTTTGCGTAAGAATGTCCTTTTTACGGTGAACCTTTGATGAAACAGAACGAACAAAGATGGTTTTGTCATAATTTGGGCTGGGTTATGTGACCTAATATCCTTAAAACTGTTCTCATTTAAGTATCTAACTGTGGGATGTCTCATTGAGACGTGTTCATTTTAGAATTTTAGTTATGTTCATTAGGAAACATGTATAATACTTATGTCAAGGACGTATGTATGTGCTAGATACTAGTCGTCCAACATTGAAAAATTGAACTGGCTGGCTCTCGTACACGTGTCTAGTGGGGCTACGCTCTTTGCAAATTTGTTTCATGTTCTTTAATGTGTCTCCTTTATTAGCCTATATTAACTGTATAATTATCTTCTAATTTGCACATATCATTTGGTTACAATTTGCCTAGTTTGGGAGCGTGGGAAAAAAAAAGGCTTGACAGCCTTAAGATGCGACCTTCTGTTAAGAAAATAAGAACACTTTGTATTGTTAAGTTACCAGCCTAACAAATATGTAGAGAAAACGGCATGGAACACAAAAAATATGAAGTGTCGAGACAACTTCTAAGAATGACCTCAGATTTGTGGCAAGATGATCATTGCGCTGAATTTCATACATTCGTAATTTTAGATTTGGGTTTATGGTCCTTGTGCTTCATGATATCTTTAGAACGTTTTAATGCGTTGAATAGTTTTGAGTTGGCAAGGGCCTCTGTTAGCCTTTTGGCGTATGTTACGGTTTATGATTTCATTGATGGACTTAAATGTAAATGAATTTAATTGTTTACTTATTTTTGGTTCCAGGTTGCTTCTGTTATGACTATATGGAACCAGATGCAACCTGCTTATGCAGCGAACTTGTGGAAAGAAGCATTAAACAAGCGGCTTGGTACTTCGGTAAGGGCTACTTGACCTTACCTACTTGACTTTTATTTTATGGCTTCAGCTCTCGTGATCGATTGTGGATGCCAGAGTTCATACACGTGCATTCAAATTTTGAAATCAAGCTTTCTCCATGTAGCTCTACTTCCAGCCAAGTGGCAGACCCCATAGAATTCGTTTTTTTGACAAAGTTTTTGTACTTATTATTAACAAATTTAGTTAATTTAAGTAGCGTAAATAATGAGCAAAATATTAACAAAAAAAAAAAATATTTTCAGTGTCTGCTGTCCGGGGACCCAAATGTTATAAGTCAGATCTACCAGTTCCCATCCCTCCCGATTCCCAAATCATAGAATATCTCAGAGAGATGGAGCGTGCATGGTTGAATGATTTGAAAATATTCTCTCAAACAGAAGCATTTGGCTAATTTAGTAATGCTACTAGTACAGCTGATCTGATCTAGTTATCTTATGATGCTCCCGAATGTCAACGCAGGATCTTGAGCTTCCCGAAGTTCTCATTGAAGTTGCAAAACGTGGTTCTTCATTTGACGAGTTGCTTACAGTACCGGAAGAAGATGATTGGGTATATGAAGATGGAGCCTCAGTATCATGTATTGCTTATGTACTTCAAATATACAAGGCAGCCGGACTGTTTAAACCATTTTCTGATTCCATTCAAGCAACTGAATTCACTGTAAGTCATCTGTTTCACAGATTTTCTCACTGATTTTCTGAATTCAATTGTCCGCCATTGTGATAGTGTTAATAGAACTACTGTACAACTCGTGAAACAAACATACAAAATCCTGGTTCAAGTTCGGTGTAGTTTCAATATTTTGAGAAGCGAGATTAAACTTTGATTCATGATTGCAGATAAAGGATGCATATTCGCTGAACTTCTTTGAAACCAACTCTAGTCGCCTGCCAAGCTGGTGCAACGATGGCGATACAGTGAAGCTGCCATTTTGCCAAATTCTAGGAAAATATAGAATGGAGTTACCTGGATACAATACCGTAGACCCATACCCGCATATGAATGAAAACTGCCCGTCACTTCCACCGAAATACTACAGACCCAAAACTTGCTGATTATTAGTTCCAGATTGGTGTACACATTAGCTACGTAGCTTTTCATGTTGTCCCTGTACATAAAACTCAACAATAGCCTAACAGGTCCCCTACTTATTTGCTGATATATGTTGTAAACTCGGTGTATACACCCCGTAATAGAGTGGGCTGTTTATTTCATGTAGACGAGATAATTGTAAATAAATTTCATTAATTTGGTAGCCTTAATGTAATTTAATTTGTAGCTATAATTATTTTCAGCAGATTTTTCTTTTGTCCAACTAGTGACTAGTGAGGCTCTCGTCATAAAAAAAGAGGTACACTTTACAATAAAGTATCCATATTACAGGTTTCGTCCTCGATCGTCATTCTCACATCTTCATTTCCAGTCTCATTCTCTCAATTTCGCCGTATTATATTGCTTACATTCTGCAACTATGGTACTAAATCGCCCTTTTTTGTTACCTTCATTTTATTTCATCGTTGTTGATTGGATTCAATCAAACTGTCTGATTCAAGTTTACAGCTGTTTAAAATTTGATGATTTTTAGCAGACATTTTAGTCCGCCTCGTTCAAAGACCGACATCGCTGAGTGATCATGGTATCTGAAAATCGGTGGCGGAATAAAGGGGCTACTAGCGGTAGTAGCCCCCCCAACAATGAAGTTTTCTAAAAAAAAGTTAGTAGTTTTCATCTAGTCGACCTTATTTCATTAGTAGTTAACCACCCTGAAAATTTTCGCCCGCCATATTGACAAATCCTGGTTTCGCTAGTATGTCTTTGTTGTGTGTATCAATGTATAGGCTGCCGCAGTTAATTATGCCGTGGGAACGCTTGTCCAGTTTGCAGATCCTGACTTCCTGAGGAACTTGGTTAGATGGCCATGTAGCAGCAGTTAATGGAGATAAACTCACTGTAAAGTGTAAAAATGGAAGACAGTATGTTTGCCGTGTCGGGTGGTAAGCTAAAAAACATAGCCTTTATAAAAACCCGAAAACTTCATACATATATACAAATAGATAACAGAGCGAGTACCAAATATCCGTGCATAAAAAAGTAAAATAAAACCATTGAAAATACACCCAGTTTCCTCTTATATTATGCACTTCATAACGGTCTCCCAGACTGACAATGAAACCGGAACTGGGATCGAAACAAGACAATAGTAGAGTGTATTCGTTATCCAGGGAAAGCAATAGAGATTACATGCATGTAACTATGTAAGCCATTAAAGATGAGCATCACTGCATTCCTCCGTTTGAAGTCATTCTTCGACAAAAGGTACGTAGAACATTCTGTAGGCCTCTATGACTTCAAGATACCACATCGCCTCTCGGTCTGGAAACGCTGAAAGATCTACTAGCTTGTGAATCTGACCCAATCAAACTACATATCAGTTATAAACTCAAATGGCAGGTAAGCCAATTCAACTCTGTATATTCTATCAGCATTCAATATTGCATTTGCCAAGGATGTCTTAGCATAATAGTCAAGGATGATATATTGGCTACAGAAAATCTCGAATTTATATTCTCCTTCTCTTATAATTGTACCAGCCTTTGCATCTCATGCTTTACCAAAATGTACGAACATTTGATATTGTAAATGAAGATTACTTTCCAAAATGAAGAGACTTTCGAGAAAGGAATGAGCCATACTCCGAATTTACCATCTATTCTAAGAATCGCCAAAACTCTATTCAATAACATTATTCCAACTTTACCATCTATTCTAAGCATCACCGAAACTCTATTCAACGACAACATTACTTAAGTAACTCAAAAACAATAAACACTGATCATCTTCATCAGCTTATTCAGCTATCCGAAAAGAGAAATGGGTTGTTTCCGTCTCTATCGTAAAGGTTAGTCATTCCCTGCAATCTAGAAAGAATGTTGCATTGATCCTCTAAACCGACTTATCTCACCATTTCAAACGACAGAGGAAGCTGGAAGTCATTAGCTATCAGTCTACCTTATGTTCATATACTCCCTTTGTCTCGGTCATTTGTTTACCTTTTATATTCTTTGTGAGGAGTATTTTAATCAAAGGTAAACAAATGATTTGGACGGAAGGAGTATAATTTAGTACATACACAAATGCTTCCTCTCGACGATGTTTGTCTACCTTATACTTTCTTTGTCTCAATCATTTGTTTACCTTTGATATTATTTGTGAGGAGTATTTTAATCAAAGGTAAACAAATGATTTGGACCGAAAGGGTAGAATTTAGTACATACACAAATGCTTCCTCTTAACGATGATCGTCTACCTTATCTTCATAATTTCATATACTCTCTTTGTCTCGATCATTTGTTTACCTTTTATGTTCTTTGTGAGAATATTTTATTCAAAGGTAAACAAATGATTGAGAAGAGGAGAGTAGAATTCAGTACATACACAAATGCTCCCTCTCTACAGCGTTTGCCACTGTTCATAGTGGTAGACTTCTCAGAGGAATTAAATCAAACATGTGGTGAGCAATATCTAACCGCGAAAAATAAAAATACGGTCACATACCCGAATCAATGGGAGTTCCTGTTTATCAGAGCGATCGACATAAGTCCCAACCACCATCACATACATTCCTACACAATCAAACAAAATCGATCAAATACTTAAATAAAACTCGTAAAATTGGCGAATCGGAAACAAAATCAAAGTGCATACTACGGAGTACCATTTTGCCAGTTAGCTTTGGAGAATTGGTTATTAATGGCAACTAATTCGACAATACCGGTACCATCATCAAGAAGAAACCGAGGAGGCGAAGGCGAAGCTGTGGCGTTAGCGTTGCTGATGTTGTTCGAAACGAGAAGGCCCTGTAACCAAGCGCGCTGGAAAAGGAGACCGCCGTTGCCGAGGGTGAAAGACGACGTCGGCGTATGGTGCGGTATCGCTTCTTTTAGTTGCGCCACCGTCAGCTTCAATGCCGCTAATTTGAAATCCATTTTTTGAAAATTATTCTCACTTGTTCCCTCCACCCTTTTTTATAGATGCCGTTTGAAATGAGACTATGAGTTTAATTTGAATTTTCGCGGTGGAATTCCCGCCATTTTTTGTCTAAAAAAAATGCTTTTTTCAAAAGCAAGATATTTTTATATTAATCATATTAATACAATTTATATAAATTAAGTTATACGGAGTAATAATACTTATATTTATGGAGTATTTTATATTAATATATTAGCAACCGTTCTGAGTTGTTGTAATTAAGCATTGCGCCGAGAAAATGAGGACGAGTCTTTTTAAGGTCGAAGTACGCGGAGAATAAATCCTTGCAAAAGTATACACTGGGAATTCAATTAAATTTACCACTACATTTTTATGAAAATAGATCCACGATGGTTTTTTGGTACCCGTAATTAGACCTGTACAGTGGGCCGGGCCAGCACGGGCCGGGCCGGGCCAAGAGCGGGCCGGGCTGGGGGGAGGGGGGCCCGAGACCGCACTGCGGGCTGAGACGGGCTGGGTTGGGGCGGGCCGGGCTGGGAAAATGGTGGCCCGGGACCGGCCCGGAGGAGGGAAAATGGGCTGAA
>JAYMSF010001623.1:0-11672 GCA_036897335.1 Silene vulgaris
AGAGCCCTTAAGAATGGCACCTTGGGAAGAATGACTCCCCCACATAACCCCCTGCCATTGCTCTTCTTACATTGGACTCGAACAATTTCGGATTATCTCTCAACACAGCAGCAGCATCATGATTGAGCGGATCTTCATGATTTGGTTCCTGTTTACACAGAAAACATCCAGATCAAGAACACAAACACATGAAACAAATCACAGGCCTTTGCAAATCTAGGTAAATGTCAGTACCGTGAAGAGATGGTACAAGCCATAGATGATTGTATTGACGTTCAGAACAGGTTTCCAGTCTTCTCTTAAAATATTAAGGCAAACATTCCCTTCCAAGTCGATGTTAGGATGGTACACCTGCAAGTGTCATACACAGTACAAAAACATGCAATGGAATCAGTAAGTGACTACCAATGTTCGAGCAAAAAAGGCAATTATCCATGACATTAGTACTTACCTTAGTTTTGCACTTGACCTTTGGTGGCTCATGGGGGTAGACAGACGGAACTTGAAAGGAAAACACAAATATACCGCCCCTGCAAAAAAGTCGTTCCCAAAATTAAAGTTATCTTAGAACCTCCGGTAGATAACCAGAACCCAATTTGACAAGTACACAAAAAGTCTAGAAGATGGAAGCTTTCGCTCACTCTTTTCTTCCCCCTTTTCTTTGCTTTCCGCCCTTATTTAAAGCTTAAGAGGATATATACGAATACGAGCCCTCAACCGTGTTTGAAAATCGTATACGAGAAAGGAAATAAAGGTAAAAGAAACACAAGGCATCTCAAGATAATAAGCCCCTGACTAAGGAAAAGGAAACAAAATAGAGCATTCTGGAGATATATAATGTGGTTGTGGTAGTATTAAATGATATGTCTTAACATCGAATTCGATCAATATCATAGGCAACCTAGAGATATGTAAAAAGCTTGACAGATTATGTACTTACATATAATAACCCTCATCAGGACGTATAGTGACTTCAAAGTTCATGAGGTCGTCCTTTCCATTAGGAAATGATATGTTACAGGACTTTGGAAGGTTCAGTTCACTGATATCTACAACAAAAATAATGCTGAAGCGTGAGAGAGGCAGGGAACCACTATATTTTAAAGCTTCAACAGGTCAGAGTGAACAACAAATTGATAAATTTCATAAGGTATCAAAGCAAGGTTATATCATGTCTAAAACAAAACAAAAAAAATCTGATTAAAAAGAGGTGCTTATAAGTTGCAAATGTGCAGCCACCCAAAAAAATAAAAGAGAAGAGGAACTTAGGACACTACAAAGAAAGAGATCCAAAGGCAAAGAGAGACGGAAGTAACTAAAAGCCACAAATGGTTGTCAGTATAGAGTTTGAGGAACAACATCCATTTAAAGCTTTCAAATTCTGGCCTCCGCAGCATGGAATTACTTACAAATTTCCATGCAAAATTCTAATCTGCGTGTAGTTAGCTCAAGGCCGCAACACCATAGGTTGAACTTTAACAATTTACTTTGGTTCTCCACTTTTCTGTGAGGTGCATCCGTACATTTCATCCATAGAGTCTAGCATGGAGAAAGACGTAGTCGGAAATGACTCACCTTAGTTTTAAAAGGCGAGAGGTGACAAGTGCACCTCCCGATCGTGCCAACAAGTCACAATGAGCAAAGTAAAGGCACGTGCCTCAAGCACACAGAGCACGCTATTTCCGCAACGTAATTGTATTTTTCAAAAGAGAAGATTCTATTTTAAAAAATTTAGAGTGGGTTAATATGTGAAGAAGTGAAAGGCAGCAATATGGTGTAAAAGGAAAGGGATAATAAGAATCAAAAGAACTACGGTTAAAAAATGAAATAAAAGATATTATGCACAACTTTTTATTTCGAATACGAATTTGTTTGCAAAAACGTGATTCTTGACTTCTTATGTATTCTCTATATAAGGTGCACGTCTTTGCTTCATCGCCTTTAAAAAGCTCGCACCTTTGAAATACAAGGTCTGAATAATTTAATAATACCTTTGTGTACGCGCAATTCTCCAGCTGTTTGCCTCTTGACATGCGTCTTTCCATTAAGATTCTCAGCATTTTCTCTCTGCTTTGCTTTTACCTTGAAAAGATTGATCATCTTCCCTGCAGTATTTTAAAATATGTCAAATTAGATCTACAAGAAAGTACATTTTGGAGCAAAGAAGATGTCTGATCTATTGGTTCACATAAGAAATTCCTTCAGAAAGAAGGCATCAAAACCGCCACTGCAAACAAAATGCACAATTACGTACATAAGTCGTTACCACGACCAACTGATACACATATGATTAAAAATCTGATCCTACCTGTAAAGCCAACACATTACCAAAAATAAAAGCTGCCAGCTGTATACGTTTTACGATATATAACTTACATATCTCACAAAACAGTCATCTCAAATGGCTGAGGTAGCACAAAACTCAAAGGCGAGCAATGCTAGGTAAAAAGATCCGAAAGATTTGTTCCATATCAAGTAAGGACTTAATTACATAATCAATGCACCTTAAGAGAATCCCGAACTGTAGATAAACATTAATACAAATTATGTTTAATCAGACGCTAAAGACCAAACTTCCCTACGTGTTTGCTTTCATAAAGTCCTGACGGAAGTATCCCCCACTAAAATTCTGAAAATCAACTTTCAGCGAAGGAGCAAAACACCATGCGACAGTCAATTTAGCGGTCGGCAACAATGAACATACTAGAATATCTGTATGTTCTATCGTAAAGACGACAACACACAGAAAGTCTCTCCCTTTACGCGAAAAGTTAGTCACTTGGCTATCTTCCCTGAGATTTTGCTAAACAAGCAGATGAAATCAGGTATTTCCCATCAATTGCAGCACTAACACGGTAACACAATTCAGGGTTCAGGGTTCGACTAAATCCGTTGTTTACCGTTTGAAAAATTCAGACTTGAGAAGATAGTCAGTCACCTGGCTATCTTCCTTAAGATATATACCTTACATATCCCACAAAACAGTCATCTCAAACGGCTGAGGTAACACAAAACCCAAAGGCGAACAATGCTAGGTAAAAAGATCCGAAAGATTTGTTCCATATCAGGTAAAGACTTAATTACATAATCAATGCACCTTCAGTCAATCCCAAACTGTAGATAAACATTAATACAAATTAGGTTTAATCAGACGCTAAAGACCAAACTTCCCTACGTGTTTGCTTGTAGAAAGTCCTGACGAAAGTATCCCCCACTAAAATTCTGAAAATCAACTTTCAAGTAAGGAGCAAAACACCATGTGACAGTCAATTAAGCTCTCGGCAACAATGAACATACTAGAATATCTGTATGTTTTATCGTAAAGACAACAGACAGAAAGTCTGTCCCTTTACGCGAGAAGATAGTCACCTGGCTATCTTCCCTAAGATTTTGGTAAACAAGCAGGTATTTCCCATCAATTGCAGCAGCACTAACACGGTAACACACTAACACCAATTCAGGGTTCGACTAATTCCGTTGTTTACCGTCTGAAAAATTCAGACTTGAGCATCATAGGAACTTGCTTACTCCTAGGGTTAAAATTTGAAGCATAATTTAAGGTCCAAAATCCAAATAAATTAGTGGGCATCCTAAAATATGCAAAGGGGAAAAGGGAAAACCAGTAAATAAATAAATAAATGAGCATAGACAATTAAACATGTAAAGCAGGAATCTGTGATCAAAAATCGCAAAGAAAGATGAAAATAACTCAGATGAAACCCGATTGATATAAACAAGTTGAAGTTAAATACATGTAAAAGTATAATCTAAGAGATTAAGGGATTAATAGGGAGGGAAGTAGTAAAATACCTGGTTAATAAGGTCAAGAATTGAGAGAACAATTTCAGGGAAGACGGAAGAGAGACGGGAGAAAAGGCCAGGTACTCTGTTGCTTTTATATGCCAAGGACCCAAGCGTTATTACTTGCAAGTTGTTGCCACTTGTTGGATCAGATTGAGTGATATGGCCCTATGTTGTTTAAAAAAATTGATTAGTAAACAAAATTAGGTTGATTCTCTATTTATGTTCAACTTATTTGAGTCTTCCATTTGAAAAAAAGGTAAATGCAAAGACTTGTGGAGTAGTGATGACAACAGGATTAGCTTAGATTTGAAAATAACGTAAAAAAAAGCGTAGGGATGCGTGGTGGAATCATGGACGTAGAGCAGCAAATTGGATCCAAATCAAGGGTGAACAATGAAATCGGAGTCCTACAAGTCGTAGGAATAGAGTTATCATAGTTTAACTAGGAGTGATCAAAGTTTCCCAGTTTAGAAGTATTACAATTACAATTATTGCTTTTCGTTTACAATTGTGTAAAAACGGTTCGACGAGTTTCGTTCCAAAAATCGTTCAAGTTTGATGCGATTGGACTTAAATAGGAGTTGCAATTAATAGGTCTTGATTGTAATTCATCATTGTTCGAGATACAGGTCTATTTCGAGCAAATATCCCATTGTTTCGAGATATTGGCAGATTTTGAAACAACTATCTCTTATTCCATTATCGCTCTTTATTCTTTTAAACCGCTTCCCCAAAATATTCGTATCAATACGGCTATTCATAATTAGCAACAATGTGAACGATTTTATTCTTAATCGTCTATATTATAACCCTGTTATAACTCTGTAGAAAGGTCAGTGAGCCGACGATCGATATAAAAAATTGAATGGAAAATCCAAATACAAACAAACTACATTTCTAAACTAAACCCGTCTCCCATCCTAAATGCAGGCTCTGTTTGGTAGCGCAAAACATGTACCTGTTTTAATCAAAATAGTTTTTTTTGACAAAAATTTCAGGTATCTTATTTCTTTGGAAACATTCGGCAAATAGCATTTCTTAGCAAAAAAAGTACCTGAAATCTTTTATTTACCCATTTTACCCCTTACATCTATCTACTAAATAATTATCATATTCTTTTATATCATTTCATCAAAATTAATTACTTTTCAGTTAGTTTGCCAATTTTTTTTATATAATTAGTTATTTTATCAGCCCATAATTTTCAGCTATCTTATCAGTCATATTTTCAGGTTTCAATTACTTCTTTTAAGCTTTGAGTTATTTTTTCAGATTTCAAGTACTTTTTTTTGCTGGTAATTTTACTAAACAGAGCCGGACTCCTAAATTGGATTAATATTAACAAATCAGGTGAGATTTTGACGATCGCACTCTGGTAGTCTGGTGCACCACTTGGAGTCATTGACCATCTAAAAGTCGTCACTCTTAAACCTCAAAAACAAATTCTGGAAGTGTGACAACAAAAAACCACACTCAAAAACCTCAACAATGGCGAAAACCATCATCTTCCTCACAATCATCTTCCTAATTTCAACGCAATCACTCTCATTTTCGCCGGAAAATCCTTCAGATCGCCGAATTTTAGTCCTTCTCGACGATTTAGCAATCAAATCATCTCATTACATATACTTCAATTCCCTTTCATCTCGCGGTTATTCCCTCGATTTCAAGCTTTCTGATGATTCCAACCTTGCTTTGAAACGTTACGGACAGTACTTGTATGACGGTCTTATCATCTTCGCTCCCGCCGTCGATCGTAATCTCTTTCTCTCTATCTCTTTTAATCAATTTTACCTGAATTTGATTCATATGTGTTAAATTGTTCAATTTTTGTGTTTGTTAGGGTTTGGAGGATCGATTAATCAGGCGGCTGTGCTTGATTTCGTTGATTCCGGTAGAGATTTGATCGTTGCGCTTGATGTCAATTCTTCTGATTTTATTCGGGAGATTGCTACTGAATGCGGTGTCGATTTCGATGAAGTAAGACGTTCTCTTTAATTGTTTCAGCTGTTTTTCAGTTAATAGTATAAAGTAGTGCAGTTACTGCTGAAAAAAGTCCCAAGCTTTCGGAAATGGCAGTGTCTTCATCTGTTTTTGGCTATGTTAGTTTACGACTGTCGAAACTCGCTGCATTACTAATTAGTTTAAGCTGTTGATTACCTTGCCCTATTCTATCATGTCATAAAAAATGATAGGCACAGATAATTAAGTCGATTTTTGTTATTCCGCGTGTGTCGTTCATGTTTTGTAATTATGTGTCAACTAGTTTACTGGTTTCTTGGACTGACTAGGCTGTTTGGGGTTGTAGGACCCTGGAGCGATGGTGATAGATCACACAAGCTATGCTCTGTCAGGCAGTGAAGGCGATCATACACTGGTTGCTAGTGACAACTTTGTTGAATCAGATATCATTTTGGGGAGCAAGAAAATTGAGGCAAGTTTGATGCATAGGCATGGATATACACGGGTGATGTTGCGTCTGCAGCTACCACTTAATTATTCATCTGCTAGTTATTTGATGAATGTTTGTTTTACATGAATTTGTTGTAGGCACCAGTACTTTTCCAGGGGATTGGTCATTCGGTGAATCCTTCTAACAATCTTGTAAGGAATGCTCTATTGGTGTTAAAGTAGTGGAAGTGTGCTCAACGTTTATCATCAAGCCATGTTTTTCTTATATCCCTTTGTGCAATTTCCGCAGGTTCTGAAAGTGCTGTCGGCTTCTCCATCAGCATATTCTTCCAATCCGTCTAAAAAGTTGGCTAATGCACCATCGCTCACTGGGTCCAGTATCTCACTGGTCTCGGTGGTTCAGGTAGTTCATCTTTTATATCTGTCTTTTGTCCGAGTATCAACCAATCTCACGTTATGCATCCTGCAGAGTCTCAGTTGGGAATATTCAAAGCTATTTTTTCACCATCTCTTACCTTTTGCCCATGGCAGGCAAGAAATAATGCTCGTGTGTTAATCTCTGGTTCGTTAAAGATGTTTAGTGATAGGTAAGTATGTTAACTATGGAAGAGTATCTCTAATTTTATATGTTGGCTTTCTGATGGTTGAACATCTGTTTCTTTGTTCAGATTTTTGAGGTCCGGAGTGCAGAAGGCTGGGAGCTCCACCAGGTAAACAGAGTTTTGAGTTTTCTTTTGCCTTGTTCTGTTTGTAAGGCTGTTGTTTATTGTGACATCATGTTTTGAATCTTCTTGTTTGAATTTAGGCGTCAGTGTCCAGAAAATTCGCATCCTTCCTCACCAAAAATAGCTCTTAGATACTTATAAAAAAAGTTTCTAGATGAGTTTCTTATAAATGGTGAATTGATGATTATAATGCTGAAAAGAGTACAATGATTATGCGGTGTTGATTAGTTCTGAAAGAATGATAGAAGAGTTTACACATACCTTTTGGATAAATCCTAATGAAATCACCTGAGGACAAATTATTTAACCGTGGCCTACTTATTGGCCTGAATGATCGCAAGGTGAAATTTGATATGTAGAATGGAGGTAGCTAAAAGCCACGAGTTGCTTCTATCAGTCCCCTGGCTTTTTGCTGGTGTAGCATAGTTATAGTTGAGCTGAGGTCTTGGTTGTCCTTAAATAGTTCCCTCGTCATAAACAAGGTGATTTCTTTGCTTCCTCGTCACAGCATGTGTATCACTAGTCCCAGTATAGTTGAACGTCAAAATCTTTCTCAAAAGGCCCTGTCTATGTTCTGTACACTAGTAAAGAGCTGAAATGAAGTATACTGTTTGTATCTTTTCAGATCCTATACTGGCTCCCTGATGAAGTGATGAGACATCTTCATTGCTTCAACATTAATACTCTTTAATCACACTCTCGCCTGTTTGAATTACTCACATATACATATCTCATTATATTCTGCATGTGAGTAGATGGAGTTTGGGACTATATAATGCTTCACGCCTTCACCATTATATTGATGACTTAAACTAGAGGCTCTAGGGACAGAAGTCTATCAATTTCCAGGGTCATCTTGTTTTCTGTAACTTGTGATGTTACCCATCTTCTGCTTAACATCTACCCATATATATGCTTATGGAGTTGGTGTAAGGTACCATATATTTGAATTCTTGATTCTTATGTGATCGGTTTTATTTGATAATAGGTCTGAAAAATCTGGTAACGAACAGTTTGTGACTGAACTAAGCAGATGGATTTTTCATGAAAGAGGCCATCTCAAGGTGTCTCATCTTTTACTTTGTTAGGCTCTATTTTCATGTGGGGTGACTTGACTGCTTACTTAATACTCCTTTCGTCCCAAATTCTCAATCATTTCATCCCCATTTGACTTTGGTGGTCTACAACAACTAACATTTTTACAAAGTCAAATAAATAAAAAAATGGGATTAAGGTAGTATTTAATTCTAGAACCTAACTATGTTTGATCCCCAGGCAGTAAATATGAGGCATAACAAGATTGAACAAGCAGATGAACCTTCCATGTACAGGATCACAGATGACCTGGTAGCTCTTCTGCCACTCGTTTTCCTTCTCTTATAAATTCCACCAGGACTGGGAGAATTATTAACTGTTTCTGTAATGATTGTATGTGAAGGAATATTCTGTTGATATCTATGAATGGTCTGGAAAAAGCTGGGAGCCATATGTAGCAGATGATGTTCAATTGCAGTTCTATATGATGAGCCCTTATGTGTTGAAAACTTTATCAACTGATAAAAAGGTTTTTAAGCTGACTCTTTCCGTCTTTCACTTGACTTTTTGCTTTATTTGTCATTTGTTACATTCCAATGCTTTTCCTCTATTTGTAGGGTCGTTATTTTACTTCATTCAAAGTACCAGATGTATATGGTGTTTTCCAGTTCAAGCTTGAGTATCAGAGGCTTGGATATACAAGCTTGTCTCTGTCCAAGCAGGTATCCCTCTTTGCTCTCTGCTATCTTTTTGTTATAGCTGTTATACATCAGAGTATGTAGAGGTTACTATGATCCTCAAAATCATTTTCTGCACATTCTTTGTCCAAAATTACGCATTGTTGTTGATCAAGTCTGATCAATCGACCACCAAAACACATTTTTTATGGCTTTTAACTAAAACCTTATACGTGTACTGCATGGTAACTAGTAAAACTGTCAAACTTCCGTACCCCTTGGATTTCACTAGCATTTCATGAATTCATCATTTTTTCAAAGTATAATGGCCTTTTTTTTTTTAATCCAAGAGGAACTCATTTGCCTCGCATTTTTCTTAGTTCTCGCTTTGTTAAGTAACTCGTGTATTTTTGGTTCTCTGTAGATCCCTGTGCGGCCGTTTAGACACAACGAATTTGAAAGATTCATAACTACAGCATATCCCTATTATGGAGCGTGCTTTTCCATGGTAAGGGCATCTTCTTGCTACAATTTCTTTTATGAATAACAGTACCGCTCTTTTGAAAATTGTGTTACAGACTGTTGTTTATGCACATTCTTTGCTTTTGTCGCTTAATTCCTGTGGTGCATTTTAGGGTTTCATAGTCGACTAAGTAGGGGCGTATTGCACTTCAGTTTTTGGAAGCTTGTTCTGTTGTCTGCTAGGTCAGTTTCGGTCCAAAATCTAATGTCTTCTCTTTAATGCAGATGGCTGGCTTCTTCATTTTCACCCTTGCGCACCTATACAGCAAATAGAGAACTCCTGATTACATGGGCGTTAACATTTGTCTAATTTAATCTTAGTCTAAAGTTAAAGAAACACAAATTTTGTTTAGTACATCTGTGAAAATGTCATTCAAATTTCAGCTCAATTCAGTTGTAGGGTAAGGCTACTTTATGGTATTGCCCGCAGCATTATGTAGAAATGTTTATCGGCGTATTTCTTTATGCAGTTTTCCTTATGAATCATTTAGAGACGGCTTTTAAATGCTGCATACATATGTTCGCCCTTATCCCTCGGTCAGGCCACTTATCCCGAACACTAGTCGTGTTCGATTCCTTGGAGCTCGTGCTACCGGCCTCACCTTTAGCTGAATTCCCTCCTATCCGGTGTGGTCTAGATGGGATGCCATGTTCTGGGTAAACGGTAATAACGAGAGTTGTCTCGTATTTGTAGTAGGAGACATGTTGTATAGAGAAGAATATTGATCTTTCAATCCAAGTAATCTGTATGGATGGGTTGATTCGGCAGTGTTGATTCATGCAAAGTACGAGGTGCCATATTTGATGATGAAGCAGCTCTTGAGGAAGCGTGTTAGGAAAATTCGACCAAGATGAAGAATGTGGTTAAAGACGTAGAGAATGACAGCCTATTTTGTGCCTGTAACGGTACCATTGAAAAAGGCAGATAAAGATTCTAGGCGATTCCAGAATACTTGGCTTTGGTATTGCAGCAGGAGAATGATAAGGAGTTGTCTTGGTTACATGGGTGTTGGAGGAAATAAAGAGAATTAAGATGAGGGAAAGAGGGAGCTTAGGGATGTAGTCATGCAATTACTCCGTACTTAGGAATACTCTTTCTCGCTAATGGCCGCTGGTAAACTCGTGTAACTATTGTCAGTTTGTCACTGTCAGGTCATTCTACTTCTCTTCATTCCCAAAAGCACAATGTGTCTTACTACATAATTAGCAAATCGCTCGCAACAACATTCATAATTGGAAACGGGAGAAACGATGACCAAACTCTAGTACCTACTTATCACGGGCTAGCATGAGCTAGTTCATAGACGACCACTTTTTTTTTCCAAGACATGCGATCATCTACTATTACTGAAAAATCGTAAGTTCTGCAATTATCATCAAATTACCATTACTGAAAAATCATAAGCTTTGCAGCTATCATCAAATTAACCGTTGATCGAGAAGTCTTATCTCGTTTGGTGGACATTTACATTGGCAAGCAATCATAAAACACATGTGACAAGCTCATCATCAACTAATTTTTTTTCATATTCCATCACATGTTATTTAATGTAATTGATCATCACCATGAAATACACTATGTCCTTTACATTTATACATGTAATTATATATTAATAAATATTTAATTAATACTCTGATAAAAGAAGTGACATCATATATTTTGTGTTAATCAGGTGTATGTGTATATCCCTCTAAATGTGATTTTTCCATTCGTAAGAGTTGGCTTTCAGGCCCCTACCCTAATGACTTATTTAAGACATAAGAGTTGATTAAAAATTTAAAATGACGTTGTCATTACCGTAATTAATACCGAGTACATTCAATTCGCAAGTGATTATTATCATTTAAGTATTTGCGTCATAATGAGAAAATTGTTGCTATAAATAAGGCGCAAATGGTGCAAAGATACATTAGCTTAGCTTACAGAATTTGATTTGTAATTGGTAAATCCTAAAAATGTTGACTTGGTACAAAATAGAGAAATGTGTGTGGGATACTAACTAATGCATACCATCAATTGATAACGGTAAATCTTGTTATTTACACTCAACTCTATAACTGACCATGCATCTTTACCGTGATCATTTTAACCAACTCAATATTACAAGTGGCTAATTAAGTTTCCATTTTATGATCCAAAAACTATATAAATAGAAGGTAAATTGATACTATATATCCTAGTAGCCGACTTATTAAACTAGTTCTATGAAGCAACAACTTTTGAGTTTCATATGTAAACAACGTACAAGCAAGTCTTATATACGTGGACGACATATTAATTAATGCAAGTCTACCAGGTTTGCAACCTTTTTAATTCTTCACTTTAATCATGATTAGGATAATTATGTTTTATTTATTGATATTATGATTATGATATGATCATCCATGCATATATGAGGAATGGTGAGGAATGGTGTTTCTTTGAATACTTTAACATGAGTCATTGGCAGGATTTTATGTTTATGTATCGTCATAACGCCAACTTAACTTTATTTAT
>JAYMSF010001624.1:0-11666 GCA_036897335.1 Silene vulgaris
GGACATAACAATATCGGAAATTGGTGTAGGAAGTGATCCCATCAAACTTCACTCTATTCCACTTTCTACTTACAAAAGACCTTAAGGCGCTATCAAAACTACTCGATAACATAACACATGAATTTCCTCCAACACATAGAATTCATTTTCGTTTATTTAATAATCAATTATTTAGCCGGAGAAAATTGTCCTCGAATAACCTGGCACGACACCCAATCTAAGAATTAGGGCTTTACCCATAGCTCGAATTGACTCAGCCTGATAATAAAAGATCCGAAAATGTTGTCAACGTAAAATGGGCCGATTTGAACTCTTTGAAACACCAAATGGGCCTACTCGAGTTGATCGACAAGCACCCGATCCCATTAGCCCGTTTGCCAAATCTAAAGACCAGGAAAAATGACGAAGGTAAAAAAAATACGGAGTAAAAAAGTACTCAAAGGGTCAAATACAAACCCGACTCGTATAGTACCGGTTTCCTTAAACCGGATACAGAATTGATGATCTCACTCGTACTAATTTCCAAGTTCCTTCCTCACTTCTATAGTCAAAAAGTAACACACAAATGACACAATAACTGCAATTTACAAGCCAAAAAATAAACTGAAGAAGAAATATCAAATAAATCTGTTTTCTGGGTTTTTTCTGCATAAACTTGAACAACAATAAAAGATGGCAGCAACAATGGCGGACACAAACACTGAAGAATTCGCCGTAGGTTGTGTTCTTCAAATCAAAACAACATTGGGCGAAGATTTTGAGGCCAGAGTTATCACTTTTGATAAACCTTCCAATATTCTTGTTCTTCATATCCTTTTCCTATAATTATATTATAAAGTTTCAATCTTTACTCTTATTTCTTGTCAATTTTATGTTGATTATGTTATATGTGTGTTTGGGTCAGTGGCGGAACCAGGATTTATAGTTAGCGCGCTGAAAAATCGTAAAATTGTTACTAAAAAGTTCAATAGTCTTGTCATTTCTTGCCAATTTTGGGTTGATTATGTTTTATGTGAATATGGGTTAGTGGCGGAACCAGGATTTATAGTTAGCGTGCTGGAAAATCGTAAAATTTTAAATAAAGAGTTCAATCTTTATATTGTTTGAGGGGCAACTGTCCCTGCTAGCCCCCTAGTTCCGCAACTGATTAGGGTTGATTTTATTATTCTCCCTGCAATTTTTGGGTTGATTATGTTTCATGTTTAGGTGGGTCAGTGGCGGAATCAGGATTTATTGTTAGGGTTGTTCGAGGGGGTGAGTGTCCCTGCTAGCCCCACTAGTTCTGCTACTGATTAGGGTTGATTCTATGTTTTTGATTCCTTAACTTTGATATTCTTGATCTGGGGTTTCACAAGAGGGTTCAAATTTTGGATCAAGAAGAAATATAAGGTTGTTGAAGGCTGATTTTATTAGAGAGTTCACTTTTTTGAGGCATGAGGAAGACCCTATTGATGTTAAGAATTGTGTTCTTGATCTTAATTCTCTCCAAGCTAAAGAGGAGGCTGCTATAAGGTTAACTTAATTTTTCTGAATTTTTGATATTTTTGGTTGTTTTGAGGTTATTTGAGGGTTTGTGAATGTTGTTTGATTTGATTTGGTGGGTGTTTATGGGTTTTTTGCAGGCAAGCGGAGATGGAGGCAGAGAGGATTGGGGTGGGAGTGACAATTGAGGCTCAAAGCATTTTTGATGCTCTGTCGAAAACGTATGTGCCATTTTATCTGTCATTTTTTATGCTCAAGGTTTAGGTGTATGCAACCTTTGAACGTGTGGTTAGTAGGGCTCTTACTGCAGAATTTACAATGTTGTGAGGCTTGGAAGTGCAATGTAGTGGTTTTAGTTTATGTAGATGAGAAAATTAGAACAGTTTGTTTTTGTATGCAGTTATTGGATGTTGATGAGAAGGTGAACTTTAAGAGTTAGAACTAGTTTATTCTCTCGGTTACCTACAGAGCACTAAGCATGCTGTAGTCTCGTTTGGCCTGATCACGACTCAGGAGTAAATGGTGGATCCTCAAAGTGGATTTATTTCGTTAGGTCTAGGTTGTAATCATCATTTTTCCTACATTATGGCGTCGGGGATATAGAGCAAAAGGAATCTTCCCCATATGTTCATTGACTTATGGAAAAACTGTCTTCTGTGGGTGAACCTTGTGAGATAGGCAGAGATATTAATGTATTCATCTGTCAACTTTTAGGTTTGTTGGATATGATTCAATGGCTTATTTGTTCATCGGACTGAGATGATTGTGTGATTCTGCAAGTTCTTGTCCTAGTTAGAAAAGGTGAAAAACGTCATTCTTTTTTAGTTTTTTGTGGACTTTGATGGACATGAATTTAGGTTACACAATTCTACTGTGTAATAATAGTCTAGATGCTTGCTCTGACCCCCAAGTCTCCTACGTATCCTGCTTGAGCATCTCTCTCACTTCCAGTCATTTGATCATAAGACAGCTATTATGTTTATTGCCTTAGCTAAGACAAAAAAAGGATTTTAGTTTGAAACCATTTTCAGAGTACTAGAGTAGCAGTTTGAAGTTCTAAACTGCTATGTTTTTATATGGGCATTTCCTTTTTTCAGATACATATTTGAGTTTGGGCTAAATGTACTTGCGGACAAATCCATATTTTGAAATGCATAGATGATTAGGGTTGAGCTTTATGAGTAAGACAGTTCGTTTCGCTAAGATCTGTTAGAAAAATATATGACAAGATAGCATGGTTAAGTTGTTACTGGTCTGAATGCCAAGGGTGTCAATGGCTGATAGATCTTAAGGAGTTTAGCAGTGAGCCTGGATTAGTTACATCATATTGATGGCTAATTGGTGATTTGTAGTGCATCCTTATGTCTCCACCTTATGTCTCTTGACATAGTTTTCTTAGTTCTGTTTGAAAAGTTCAGATTTGAAACTTCCACCCATCCATTCCAAACTTGACCTAGTGTGGACGATTTTGCAAGTCCAACGGACCAACAGTGCAGGTTATCTCACATATCCATGTCCGTCAATTGACACTCGGACATGGATATTGACACTTGGACTCTTCATTTTAACCCTGAAGGTGAACATCTGATTGGATTTCGTAAGTAGCGTAAAGTTAGCTAATTTTACCCTCAGCCTGCTCTCATGTCCTCGGAGGCTGGATTTCGTAAGTAGCGTAAAGTTAGCGTCAAGTTAGCTATGTGTAGTGTAGTACATGAACATGTATGTTAAATATTCTGCTAAAACTTTTCAGATTAATTATTTTTCCACGTGTTATGTCTTAATCTTTAATTTGTTTCACCTGCTTGACTGCTTCTGCCAAGCATGATGGGCTGTCGTGCCTGCCAAACATGTTGTTGCATCAAGCCCTCATTGTTCAGGGACTTGTTGAGTTGTTGGTTCAGATCCTTTCTTTTTTATCCCATCAATACTCCATGTGCATAGAAAATTTTTGGTGGTACATATAGTAGTGTATCCCTCGCATGCCTCGTGTCTACTACAACTGAAAACATGAGTAGCCAGGAACTTGTCCTTGACGCTAGTGTTCTGTTAAAGTCCTAATGCCCATCACTACTGGTTACACAATTGAGAGTTTGTTGAGATTGTAGGGTATTCTATTTAGACCCGGAGGCTAGATATCACACAAGATGAAAGTTAAAATACAGTCATACTTTAGCATCTCCTAGTACCCGGCCGTCTGCCTACTATAGTTGTACTCCCTCTATTTCAGTGAGTAGGACCATTTCACAATTTTCGTGTCCCTAAAACAATATATGGGGGCGTAAGCATCAAAATGGATGGATTACTATACTTTGTCATGTCTTTATCTTGAGCTTTACTTTTACTAGTCTACACAGAGTCGAAGGTGCTGACATTATTCTGTCCATCTATCTTATACTTGGTATCTCTCACTTGTGTTCCTAGTCTTCCATAGGTATTAGATGTTAGACCTCTGTTTAAAGCAAGATTTTACTAAATGTAAATTTATATGAGGTATTTGGTGCCGCGCTTTCAGCACCCAATGCCATGGCCCCTGCTCTGCTCTGTTTGCTCTTTGCTGCAACTGGACTATCGGTGGAGTTAAGTATTGAACCTTTAGACGACTCAACCCATACTGACCAGTACCCAAGACGACTAGAAATCGATCTTTCCGGAAATGCATAATTTACCGAAATGGCTTTTATAGAATGACCTGCTTGCCAAGTCTAGCATTAATGTAAAGGCTTCAACAATAATATTTCGTTATACAAAAATGATAGTGGGTCAAAAGAAGTTGCGTAGAATATAGCTTTGTTCTGCAGCAATAATTCTTTGTATTATAAGTTTTCATGGTCGAAATGCAGGCTTCCTGTGCGGTGGGACAAGACGGTAATAGTGGTGATGGACCAAGTACGAGTCAGCAGTCCTTATCTTCCTGAATCTGTTACTGGGGGTACTCCGGCAGCAAATGAGCGTGTTAGGAAAGTGGTATGTTCAACTTCTGCCCTGGTTTAAATTTTTTTAATTAACTAATTTGGTATTTAGAGTTGTCCGATGATCACTAGTGATATAAAAGCGCTCACCAAGTGTAAGCGCTGCCAATTGAACAATGGTCACTCTTAACGTGAAAAATGTCGCCAACCACAAGGATTAGTAACTATTTATACATATGGTCCATTTATGTGTAATTGATCTCATGATAGTCATCATAGAACCGTCTTATTTGAGGATTTATGAAGTTTGTAGTCGACCCAATGTCACCGACCTCTCCATTAACTGGTGAATTGCTCGTTTGTGTAGCTTAAAAATTTGAAAGGAAAAGTCTGAAAGCTAAAGTTGCAAAGCCACAAGTTCTAGTTGCTCCAGATGCCTGCTTGAAGCTTACCTACCCGACTGAAGGACGCCGGATTTCTGTGCTTCGTTCCTTTTGTGTTTCTCACTTTCTCTCCCCCACCCCACTCATCCATCTAACTCTCAATCAAGGAATCATACGATTTTACGATATGTACGAATGTAAACTTCTTGCCTTCTTGGGATTTCAACTAATGCAACTACCTAGTGATTGTTCACTTCTCCTTGTTTCACTTTCGACTTTTTTTTTCCAAAACCCGAGATCGAAAATGGGCATTCTTGTGATGTTGTAGTCAAGATTACTTAGGTTAGAAGAAATGGATTTGGGAGACATTCCAAATTGACAGCAAAGATGCACATCAAAATGAACACAAATGTTGAGAAAATGGGTCATATCATAAGAGTATAAGACTCATATCTCATCCAGTTGGTCTTGCTCAGACGTGTTACTTTGGTCTGAAGCAATAGATGGGATTTTGTAACCGTTTTTCAGTCAAATGTGACCATTATTGTGGTTGTATTTAATCAGAAAATGCTTATATATATGCCCGTTTGAAACTTGAGACGAAAAGTATCGGAAACAAGAATTTGCGTATGTCATAATGGGGCCATTGTGTATTTACTTTGAGTGACAATTGATGTGATAGTTAGGCCACTGTTCCGCGTTAGAAAGCTTATCAATGTCAGCAGTCCAGTCTTCACACTTTTCTTTCTCCGTACCTCCGTCCTAAACAAGAATTTGTGTCTTTTTCATAACGAGCTTTTTCCTATACTCCGTTCATTGGCTGGGGTGTCAATAACGCTCGGCAAATATACGGTGCCACTTATTTTTATGTTTTGCTTAGATAAACTTTATACTGTCACGGAACGAGTAGCACAAGCGTTTTAATGTTCGGCGTTATCAATCTCCTTCCATTATGGGGATTGAAGGTGCGGGAATTGCAAAAACAAACTCAAAAAGAGAACTTGTGTCCATTATTGATGCTCAATTTTATATGATGAATTATGATTATCAATCGATCTCCTACAAATCTCAATCTTGAAAAAGCAATACACAGTCTACGCACTAATCTGATCCTCTTATTACATTATTATTCAAGTTATAAATAATAAATGGCACTCCTGTCTTGATCACACTTTAGTTGCTTTTGTTATCGTCGTAGGAGTATAATATATATGGGTGGAACCACGATATTAGGGCAATCGTCTCTTTAAGCTATAATAAATTTGAAAATTTATTTAAAGGTTTCGATTTTTTTCACTCAAATGCCTCTTTCATTCCCTCCCATCAACAAAATCTCCATGTATTCTTCCTTTTTGCTTGTTTAATGAGTTCTTTACGTTTTTATTTTATGAAACTAATCAAATCATGTTTATTTTTGCTGACTTGAGTGAACTAAATAAGGTTGAACTAAAGTCCTAACACACAACTCACACCGTCAAAAACCGCTTCATCTCCACCGGAAAACCTCCCCACCCTCAAAACTGGCCCGGCCCTCCGCCACCATTACCCACCATCCCCTACTAACTAATCTACATGCAAGAATATCTTTGGCAGGCAAATGTCACATGCATTGTAAATTGATGCAATAACAAGGTCTATAAACGTTAAAGGGTGAATGTGCAGTGTTTCCTCAAAGTCGGAAAAGTTGACACAATTAGTCTTTGCTTTTTACCATGCCACATATTCTGCATGTCGTTACGTGCATGTCACTTTTAAGCAGCGACGGAGCCAGGATTTTAAGTCAACGAGGACGCAAATTCTCAGCATGGATAAAAGAGTAATATTATAAGGAGACCTCGAAAAAATTCGAAAATTTTAACTAAAAATTTTGAAAATTTCTGACGTCAGCAGGGACGAGCGCCCATGCTAGACCCCCTCGCTCCACCAGACCACCAGTGCCTCTAAGCAATATATATTTCCTTTACGACCAACGCCTCCGATGACATTTACCTTATGAAATTACTCATTCGCCTCTGCTAAAATTCTTCAACCCCCGAACCCAACGGAAAATCCTGGCTCCGATCCGCCACTAACTTGATTACTTACTAGCTAGATCAACCTACATAATTTTTTATCTATACTTGTACACCATTAATTTCAAATTATAAGGTCATTACTAAAAGTGTAAACAGATAGGCCGGGAAGCTAGGGTAGGAATAGGTTAATTTAACTTTAAAAACTCCTTTTGATGATTAAAAAGGTAAAAACAAGTTTTTCTAAACTTACTTTATTGACTTGAACATCCTTTGATGTAATAATGTTGCACAAAGTCTGGCATTTCCGCGGGATCAACAGTTTCAATTTACTATAGACACACTAGTTTTACACTTTTACAGCTGCTTTTACTACCAGTCTATAAACATTATTAACTTTTTTACTGGGAATAATAATAATCTTATGAAATATAGGAGGTTATCCAGTGTAATTAAATTAGTAGAAAAATGGAAAAAGGGGGACGGTGCGCAACTGGCAAAGATGCCCTTTTCTACCTTTTCCTTTACGTGTTCTAAATTTTACGAGTATATTCAATTCTTCAATAATTAGAAATTAGAAATTATATTAATTTAATTTAATTTCCATAGACTAATTAATAAAGTTAATCATCACTAATACATTAATCTGTCAAATTTTAATTAGCATTTTCTCATTCACTCAAGAGAAATGAGATATCTTCTTCGTAGATCAAGTTAGTACATGGGTCATGGCGTTGGCGTTCCTCAGCGGCCAACGCCATGACCCTTCAACTCATATTAAGTTCACTTAATGATGATTTTCCGTGATAATAATTACATTGGACCATACAACGATGTTTATATACTCCGTAAGATTTTAGAAGAGGTCGTGAATCAATAGGCATGACCACTTAACATTAATACATTATCACAAATTCTCATTTGTCAAAATTATTCGGTCCTGGTTACCTAAATGACTCCACTTATACCCAACCTGACACCTAAATTACTTTCATGAAGGACTTTAGTTATGATGAAAGGGGCCCGGTCAACCACCACCCAACACACACACATTGACACATGGACTCGCGGGTTGAGTGTAACTGTGTAAGTACTCCCCTACAAGATTACGTGTTTAAAACTTCCCCCTTACTATTAACTTCAAGATCGCGAACTAAGGACCTGAACATAACCCGCAAGTCGCAACCCTAATTGACCCGAACCACTATTAGCCTACATGAATGTTTTTTTTGTTTCGAACTGAACATTATCCTTATAGAACTTGGTACTAATAGACTCGAAATAAACCGGCCAAAAACAAACCGATCCAAACTCTATCCTAAATTACCCATTTACCAGCTCTAATATTCATATCATGGCATAGAAGTATAGAACCGTCTTACACAAGACCAACGAAACTTCCTATGAGCCACACTGAGTATAGTTTGTGTAGTTTGGGGGTTCGCTTTTCTTCCCTCGTCACTCAATATCTCTCTCCCTCTCTTTACACACCCATTGGTTCTCTGTACTTTTCTGTTTTCTACAGACAAATTGGGTCCCTTTCATACACTTGAGCTACAATTTAATTCTTAGTGCACTCCACAACATAACATTCTAACACAAACTTTGTAGTATACACTCTCTCAAGTCACAATTATTCTAGCTTATCAAAAAAGTTAAGGAAAAAAAAAAATAGTGTTCATATTGTCTTAAAACAAGCTACATTTTAAATTCTCATGTTTTTCCACCATTTTAGAGGATTTTAGGATCTGGGTTTTGTTAAATTGTTGAAAAAATTAGTGGGTTTTTGATTTTAGAAAGAGGTAAAAATGGCAGGTGGAGGTGCACCACAACCTAAGCAAGATGAATTGTTACCACATCCTGTGAAAGATCAGCTTCCTGGTGTTTCGTATTGCATTACTAGTCCGCCCCCTTGGCGTTCGTTTCTTTCTCTATAACTCTTACTCTTATGATCATATTTTCTTTTTACGGTTTATGTTACCCGGCCCCAAATTTACTTTCTAAATTACGCGTTGTTATTGTTGTGACGATTTCTTATGATGGTAGAGTTTTCTAGTTGGTGTGGTTGAGTTTTTACGGTTCATGTCACCCGACCCTAAATTCATTGTTGAATTATGTGTTTTTACACGTTATTTTACGATTTATTACGGTCATATAGTTTTCTAGTTGGTGTGGTTGATGGTTGGATTTTTAAGGTTTATTTTTACGAGGTTTATGTTACCCGACCCCAAATTGGTTTATGAATTACGCATTTTTGTTGTCATCATGGTGACGATGTATTTTATTATATGATTTATTACGATGGTAGAATTTTGTAGGTGGTGGGGTTGAATTTATTTTGGTTTATATTCATGGAGTGAATTGAAAATATGGTATATTCATGTTTCTGTTGTGTTAATTGTGGGGTAAGTTTTATTGATTATGACAGGAAAAATATAAAATTGTGGTCCAATATTTGATGGATGTTTATGTTTTTATGTATTACACACTGATTCCATGAGAATGTTTTCTTGTCCGGAGTAAATGTAGTCGACCACTCGTTATGTAAGAGCATTATTTTAACAGCTTAAACGATTTAAGGGGTTTTTTGAGCGACAGAGTATATTTGAGTTGCGCAATGACTATCATGTTTTCGGGATTTTGGAGTTTTTGTGCTGATTATACCATGTTGGTGAATTTGTAACAGCTGAGGCTATCTTGCTTGGATTTCAGCATTACTTGGTGATGTTAGGGACAACTGTGCTAATTCCGACTTACTTGGTTCCACAGATGGGAGGAGATAAAGTAACTTTCAGCACTAGTTAACTGTAATCTTTGGATGATTAGTTACATTAATCGGTTATAATTGAATCGTCTGGTAATTGTAATATTGTATGTAGGAGGAGAAAGCTAGAATGATTCAGACCTTGCTATTTGTTGCTGGTTTAAACACATTATTCCAGTCACTGTTTGGTACGAGATTGCCAGCAATTATCGGGGGCTCCTATACCTATGTTCCGACTACAATTTCAATCGTCTTGGCTGGCCGATACAGCAACATTGTTGACCCTCATGTGGTTGGTCTAGTGACTGTCTTTCCTATATAAATATATAATATGTACTCTTCTGGTTAATTTATGTTCCTATGGAGGCCGTTAATTGGTTAATTGGCACATTTTGCAGAAATTCCATGCGATTGTTCGAGGAATTCAAGGTTCGCTTATTGTTGCATCGGTTCTACAAATTGTTCTTGGGTTTAGTGGTCTTTGGCGGAATGTAGTAAGGTAACTTAAACTATTTCAGGGCAAAATCGATCTCATGTAATACTATATGATCTCCATTTTGACATGTTCTCGCTTTTTAGGTTTCTAAGCCCGCTGTCAGCTGTTCCTTTGGTGTCCCTCGTAGGATTCGGACTGTATGCTTTAGGCTTTCCAGGGGTAAGTGCTCTATTGTTCTACCGCTGATCTTTACTCGACAGGCGACAGTCTCATCTAATGACAGTGTTAATGGGTTCATACTTAACAGGTTGCAAAATGTGTTGAGATAGGCCTTCCACATCTTATCATTCTACTCATCTTGTCTCAGGTAACTTTATTTTAAATTCACGATGTGAATTTCATGCTTTCTGTTTGTTATGTTAGTCCTTAATTCAGAACTTCACAGCGTAATTGTCAATGCTATGTCCGACTGTCTGCAGTACATACCCCATCTAATGCGCGGTGAAAGAAATATATTTGACCGATTTGCTGTTTTGATCTCGGTGGCCATTGTTTGGATTTATGCTCTCCTACTCACGGTTGGAGGTGCTTATAAACACAGACCTCAGACAACCCAGACGAGCTGTAGAACTGATCGCGCTGGCATTATTAGTGGTGCTCCTTGGTAAGGCCTTGTGTCTCCTAAACCACTCTAATTTGAATTGACCTCAATGTTGGACACATCATTAACCATAGAATTATATGAGGAATACACGAGAATCTGAGTTGGCCGCATACATGAGAGTATGAGACTCGCTGAATGCACTGTGTACTTGTGCAGGATAACTGTTCCATACCCATTTCAATGGGGAGCTCCAACTTTTAATGCTGGAGAAGCATTTGCAATGATGATGGCCTCATTTGTCGCACTCGTGGAGGTTTGTTAATATTTTAACTGTAGAACAGACACAGCATTACTGTAATTTCAATGGCAATTCACTAATTTGTCTATAGTTCACTATTTATACTGACTTGTTTTTTTCACTAACATCGTAGTCTACTGGCTCATTCATTGCGGTTTCACGATATGCTAGCGCGACTCCTGTGCCACCATCTGTTCTCAGCCGTGGAATCGGTTGGCAGGTAAATACACTAATAGAATCAATAATCACCATTAAGAAATACTCCGTATGTCCTACGAATACGTCCATTGTTCTGGTTTGCCACTGACTGACTTGCTTTTTCCCTTTCCTTCCTTGATTTTGCTCAGGGAGTGGGAATTCTTCTGTCTGGAATATTCGGAACTGGCAATGGTTCATCCGTATCAGTGTAAGAATATAAGACATGTACCGTTGTTTACTAGTTCATTTACAGTGATTATTTATGACTGTTGCCTGTCTTGTTTACTACTTGGCAGGGAGAATGCTGGTTTGCTAGCATTGACACGTGTAGGCAGTCGACGGGTTGTACAGATTGCCGCTGGGTTCATGATTTTCTTTTCCATACTTGGTAAGCATCTCGGATGGCTAAGATTCTTAACACCTTCGACATAGCTCATACACTTCAGGCACATATACTTAACTCTTCTTTACTATCTTAGGTAAATTCGGAGCAGTTTTTGCTTCAATTCCAGCACCAATGGTGGCTGCACTGTACTGTCTTTTCTTTGCTTATGTCGGTATGTCTTTCTTCTTAAAAAAA
>JAYMSF010001625.1:0-11665 GCA_036897335.1 Silene vulgaris
TTTGGTTACCCTTATATATTTTAGTTAATAGAACATCTAAATTGAAGTCTCGTGTTACGACCCATTAGCCCATGGGTCGCCCGACTTTTAACTAAAGGGCGGGCAAGGGCAAGGATAATCGGCCCATAATTATGGCCCAACCCGCCCACTAATGTCTTAAAGGGCAACTTTTTTCTTCATGACCCGGCCCATGTCCGGCCCCAGCCCGCATTTGAACAGCTCTAATTAGGAGTAGTAATAGACTAATAGTAGTACTGTAGTAGTAGTAGCATAGAATAGACCATAATGTAGTGTGGTCAAATTTGGAGGCTAATAAGCTAAGGGAAATGGAGATGAGGACATGGTTGGTAGATGAAAGCCAAAGGATGAGCTGTATGGAATATTCTTAGACTTGGGATGGATTAGCCCAGTCCAAGCCACCGACGGCCACTAATAACTAACATTGCCTTGCTTGGTTAATCATTAATCATCATGCCTGGTACTAGCCACCCATGTGGACCCACCCCTTTGAAGCTTCCTGCCTGCCTTTGTACTGTAAACAAGTCTCCCTTGTAATGTGTATATCCGTCACAAGTTTGTGACGGGTCAAATATATCTACATGGTTAGATAAAACAAAAGTAAAAGTGCCTAGATAATCACAAAAGGTTTGTCTTTATCTTCTCAAGTGGATTTTATTTGACCCGTCACAAGCTTGTGACAGATATTAACGTCACACATGAGTATTTGTGTTCTACCGCATCTATCATTCTTCCTCATTTGGACTATTATTAGTATCATTTTACCATTTCAGTAGGTCTTGCTTGCGACGGGTCGGATCTTGCGATGGGTATTTTGTGAGAGGAAATAGGTAGATGGGACAAGGTGAACACCCTCCATGTGCTTTTCCACTCACCCTTGATGGGTATTTTGAGAGAGAATATGGTATCTGTGACGGATAGTGTCCATCACAAATGAGAATTTGAATTTGTGTTACCATTTACCTATGCTTCATTTTGCTGATTCATTCCCCCATGTGACTTTGTATCTATTTCCTATGCGTAGGACCCCTTTAGTTTACTTCCGATCTACCTTTGTGTCAATTTTAATTGTGTTGAGCTCCCAAGGGATCGCTGTTATCTCTTCCCTTTTCAATATTGCATCTCCATCTCAATTCTCAAGTGCTCCCTATTTATGGCTTAAGGACACTAACTTAATGTAGACCTTCCACCAACTACCGGTCGGTAAGATGATTATAGACGTAATTATCAGTCAGTCTTGCTTGTGACGGATGTGAATACGTGACAAGCTTGGGAGTCTTGTGAGGTGTTGACACTCATTACAAATGAGAATTTGTGCGTAAAAAGTTAGAAAGCTAAAGTAAAAACAAGGAGAATGATTGAAATATTGAGATGGTAATTAAAAAAAAGAGTTGATTAGAAGAGTAATAAGCTGGTTAGGTGTAGTAATATAAGATGGCATGATGATGAATGAGAGAGTAGTATAAGATGGCATAATGGCATAAGGTTGGCGAGAGGCAATGATGAAGCCATGAAAGACAAAGGTTGGCAGGTCTACTAATGTCAACGTCCACTACATGTGTCCATATCTTGTTGGCTGTTAAAGCAGTAATTTAACAATAACAATACTGGTACGGATGAATTATTAATAATATTTTAAAAAAGAAATGTAAGAATAAAAGAGAGAGTGAGAGAGGGCAGTAACAAAATTGAAATTATACTCTACATACACCCTCCAGCAAGAGTACTAGAGTAGTGTGTGTATCCACTCGGCATTTCACACACAAACACATACATACATTATACATACATATATCTCTCTATATCTCTATCTCTCTCTCTTATCTTCCCTATCTCTTTATCTCCTGTGTGCATCAGCTTATAAGCTTAAATTTGAAGACACCATGACTTGCTCTGGGGAGACTAAGGTATGTATGTATCATCTATCTATCTATGTCCTTTTAATTCACATACATATATATCATCATCATCATCATTTGCATTTACAGGTGACTACTATCATACTCAAGGTTGATCTTCAGTGCTGTCAATGCTACAAGAAGGTCAAGAGATCCCTTTGCCGTTTCCCTCGTCAGTCTCTCTTTCTTCCTTTCTTCCTTCCTTCCTATCTCTTCTTTTCCTTCTTTACCTTTTTATTCACTTTTCATTTCTCACTTCTCACCACTATTTTCAGAAATCCGCGATCAAGTCTACGATGAGAAGCAGAACACCGTCACCATCACTGTTGTCTGCTGCAGCCCCGAGAGGATCATGGACAAGCTCTGCTCCAAAGCCGGCAAATCCATCAAATCCATTCACATTAAGCCCCCTCCTTCCAAGCCTCCTCCCTCTGATCAGCCCAAGCCCAAACAACCTGCCGCTCCTGCTCCCGCTCCCGAGCCTGAGAAACCCAAGCCCAAGCCCGCTCCTGCTCCTGAAGCGAAGCCTCCAGCCCCTGATGCTAAGCCCCCTGCTCCTGCTCCTGAAGAGAAGCCAGCAATGAAGAAGAATGGTTCCAAGAACGGCTCTAAAAATGGATCCAAATCCGAACAAGCTCCTGCTCCAGCTCCAGCTCCTAAGCCATCAGCCAATGAAGCACCCAAGCCGGCTGCCCCAGCACCAGCACCGGCACCGGCTCCTGCTCCAGCCCCAGCCCCTAAGCCAATTGAGCCGGCACAATTAACAGAGCCAATGGCCCAATGGGTACCTGGTTACCCGCCTGGCCCACCCCCTCAGGTGTACCCTGTATCAGTATACTGTGATGGTGGATACCCAGGTGGGCCTGGTTACTACCAATACGGGCGCCCCCCATACCCGCCCGGTTATTACGGCAATAGGTGCGATTACTTCAGTGAGGAGAACCCTTCTGCATGTTCCATCATGTGACAGACAACTGACCCCATCATGATGCGCCTCTTCCTCCTCCTGTTTCTTCATTATTAAATCTTTATTTCCTTATTTTTAAAATAAATAATAGCCTACAATTGTTATTTTGGTTATACGTACGTATGTTATAGAGAATACTGTGTATACAGTATATATAAATGCAGTAATTAGTGCGCAATCAATATAATATTCATGTTAACCAACCACCACTCTGAAATATCATCTACTGTGTGCTTTTGTTTCACTTGACACTCTGTCGCACGGACAGTGATGACGGGCGGTAGAAAGTCATGCGTCATACGAACATTCATTTCATTTTGTATGCGTCTGCTCTCCTCACTTGACATTTCTCTACGTAGACAATCATTAGAGTAGAAGAAAACGGCTAGTACTACTATCAAGTATCATCGCAGAATTGAGTGGTTTTAGAAAACAAGCGAAAGAGGAGGGGGCGGCGAGGCTAAACAGGCAGCATATCATAATCATATCTGATGTCTACCACTTTATAGATAAATAGATAGATAAAAGCCATAAAAGTAGAGATGAGAAAAAGCGGGCATTAATAATTGCAAGTCATTTTCGTCAAAGGTGGTGTAATAGGGATATAGACAAGAGTAGATTAGGTAGCAAATCGCAAATTGTGCAACACACCAAAATAAGCAACTTCTGGAAGTATCGTTTTGGAAATGAATATTGAATCCGGTGGGGATTTCAGATTTGGTGTATGCATCATTCACCATTCATCATACTTAACCAACTAACACACATTGCCTTCTACGTCTCCAATCCAGCCATCTTTTATTGCAAGCAAGGTTGGTGCAGGATTTGACCTCTTCAGGATCCGCAACCACCTTTTACGCTACTTTTACATTAGTTAATCAATGCTCATCTTCAGGGCCTAAACAAGACATCTTTTCCTTCTCATTTGACAATCCTTAATAACTTCATTTCTTAGTATAAGACCACACTACTTTAGCAACGCACTTCAATCAAGGACAGCGAGGGCGCTACTGTAATGATGCACCAAATCCACATCCTATTTTTAAGTATAATCTCAAATTTGTCACATTTTCATTTCTCATTTTCAAAACTACTTTTTCTCGTTGCACAAACCATAACTTGATAGAAGCGCTCAAGTTGACATATGAAATAAATAAATAAATAAATAAATATAGAAGAAGCTGCACAATGTCAACGGCCTGTGGCCTGTGGCCTGTGGGGGAGAAGTGGAGTTAATCAAAGCTAGAAAGGTTCAACAATCAACATCAATTGGCCGTGTTTCTGAGTTGAACATACAATCAACTGTGATGTTCCCTAAACGTGCAAGCCCGCATGCACACGACTGAATTGGCTTTTCAGCTAAGTAAAATGTTAAACTAACTAAGATGTATAGAGATAGTGGTATGCACGTAATGCCGCCTTCAACTAGAAAACACCGACGAGTATATATTAAGCGTTGTGGGTAGCCGTTCCTGATTCAATTATACATAGTCAGTAAAACACATTTCAACCACAAAAGTCAGCATGGGAAACTGCATATCTCATGTATTTCCCACCAAATCACCAAATAACTCTCGCCGCAAGCAGGAATTCGGAGACATGAGGTCCTGCAACGCAAAGGTTCATCCAGATCATGATCCTGCATTGTCCAAACACGCCAACCGGCTTACCCCTCCACTCGCTCCGACTATGACCACCAATGATACCGTTTCCAAACCAACAACTGTAAAGATTGTTGTCACAAAAAAACAGTTAAAGGTATTGCTAAAGAATGTCAAGGAGCTGGAAGCTACCGGAACTTCTGTGCGTTTTGCTGACACTTTCTGGGACCAAAATCCTAGCCCTCGCTGCAGGTGGCGCCCATCTCTAGATACCATTTCTGAATAGACTTATTTCTTGTATATATTCATTAGGCCTTAGGGGTTGGTAATTGGTTTTGTGACCTTTTTTGAGTACTGCATTAGATGAATCAGATGCTACCCAATTTTCGTCCAACCCTTGTGCATTTACAAACTAATTGATGTAAAGGTTGTTCGGAAAATGAGAGGTGTTTTTTTATTTTTATGGAAAACATGCCCGTCTATTATTAGACCATAGATGAAATACTTGTATGATTATTATCGAGAAAAATGGAATGACAAAAAACTGTAGCAGCGTATAAAAAAATCATGACTTGAATGTCTGATGATAACCTCCATGTTGTAACCTAAAAATCTTGTAAGACACAGTACTGTAATCCAGAAACCACCTCAGTTACATGTAAAAGACCAATAATTCATATAAATATCCAGTATCAGTGTCATTGAGCTGATGAGCTCAGAAAATTTTCCCATCACATCTTTAAGAGGATTTTGTAACCCTGCAAAAAAAAAAGAGAAAAATAATCTAACGATATGCCTTTAAATGACGACAGTAGTTTGTAATTGCGATATGCAGAGTAATTTTTACTATGCCCATAATGGATAGGGAGAACGCTGTCGTAGAATTTTGAGAAAAATGGTGAATCTAGAATACCTCCTGAGGAAACCTTTCCTACAAATTTTTTGGGTGTCCTCCTTTTCAGGTGATACTGTCACCCTGTGCCCAACTGAAGTTTCTTTCTTCCCCTTTCTTGCTTCCACTTGTATGGAACTGGACAGTGCGTCAACCTTCCTCTGGAGGATCTAGTAAAGTAGTTTCTGATGTCAGTTTTACTTCACAAAGCAACGAAAACATAACAGCCACAACCATTCTGAAAAAAAATGACAAACAACTGAAAGACATAAATGGAAGACAAACAAACCTGTGACACAATTTTGCAAACGAGTGAGGTCGAAGACAAGAGGGTGTGGTTGAAGGGGAGAGACGAGAGAAGAGAGTTCCTCCTTTAAATGTTGCATGCCTAGCATTATAATATTATACTAGGAGTATAGTAATTGGGAAAAGATGGAATAATAAGGAGACATGGAAGGAAGTGTATGTGTTAATATATACTCGATCCGTAGGATGGAGTTGTTAAGAGTAAAACAATGCTTAAAAGGAATGAAGCGCAAAGAGAGGAGGGAAGAGTGAAGACATCTCATAAGTCATTAACCTGCTTAGCTTCATTCATTCTTCAACATCTATCTTAAGCCATCTAATCCGCCACTACTATACTCTTTAAAAAAAAATGCATGTCAAATTCAGGAAAGTTGGTGTACATAAATTCTTCAACACTTTTTATTTTATTTTATTACTTTTATTTACCAGGATTCGGAATCCTCATACATAAATTAATCGATTATAAAGCTAAATTTCCGTTGATACTAGGACATCAGCTGCTGTCAAGGTTCCTGATTCATCAACATCTAAATTTCTGAAACGGTCCATTAGAAGATTAACATCCTCAACATTAATTTTCTCCATCTCTTTTAGCTTGTGTAGAATGAACTCTGCAACACTACACAATTCACATTTGGTGCCAACATGTTAAATCCAAGGCAATCAAGACAACGAATGAAACAAAGTTAATGATGACGGATTGAGTTACCTGACTACGTGATCATTATCAAGATCAGCTGCTTCGATGTCAGACAAGGTCAGTTTTCGGCTGAGCACCCATTTCAAGGTAGACCGTCTTCTACTCTCTGTGTAGAATTCAGTCAGATAGAAAAAGAACTGAGCTAAACATAGGGTGCTGCTCAATATCCAAAACACTGCAAATATCCGTCCTCCTCTAGTCACAAAGCTGGCATCCCCGTAGCCTAGTGTGGTAATTGTAGCGCAAACACAGTAGAAGGCGTCTATCAGCATCATATCTTCGTGCAAGGTTAAGAAGAATGTTCCCAAAGTGATGAGCAGTATGAGAAGAACAAGGGCCATCAACAGCTTGTACTTGGTCTTATTGGTTTCCACTTCCTTGAGTATCTGGGCAGGGGTAGCTTTGTCGCGTAGATGTAAAGCTTTAGCCAGAAGGGCTTCGTGCTTCTCAACAAAGTAGTCGGCAGCCTGGCTGAGGATCATACCAACAATGGCCATGCCGGTAAAGACGAAAAAGCAGGATAGCAGCTTGGCCAAAGTGGTTGCAGGAACAAGATCTCCGTAGCCAACTGTGGTCATGGTGACAATGCAGAAATAAAGGGCATCTACAACATCACTGGTTTTCTTTCCGTCGAGCTGAGCTCTGACGAGAACAAAACAAATGGTGCCGACACCAAGATACAAGGCCAAAACGAGGAAAACATGTAGAAAGGCAGGTTTATGATTGCTAATATATGATGACAGAGGAGGAGGAGGAGTAGAATGAAGAGGATTAGAGTGTGTGGAGGGTGTAGTTTTGACACGCCGGAAACGTATCCTGGTTAGGGCCTTGTTTTCTTCAATGGATTTGATTGTATCTTCCTTATTAATATTATTATTATTAGACCCTCTGAGGAGTGGTTTTTGGGCTTCATCATAATTGGCCATCATGCATGCAGTAACATATCTGAATTCCATAATCATCATTCAGTCACACACACACACATCATCTGATTAAGAAACCAAACCAATCATTTACAGTTTACACATATACATAACTCCACTAACTCACTTTTGTAAAGAGATCATCGTAATTATAACTTATAAGACATAAAAGTCGTTAGGTACATATATATAAAAGACAGCAAGATCATCACAATACGTAATCTTGCACATTTATATTTCGAGAAAAGACAATATTTAGATCAGGAGAAGTAACTTGAGTGGCTATCGCCAAAACAACTAAGATCTCCTCATTACTTAATTCACACTTTTTGATACAAGCAACAATAAGAGTCATGAATCATCATACAATGTATTACGCAATTAACAAGCTGATTAAAATGAAAATTGCATGAAGAAAAAGAAAGACACGGAATGTACCATAGATAGACTTTGCAATGAATCACAATAATTGGGAATTTTAACCAGGAAAAAATGAACAAACAATTTGGATAATGAAAAGAGTCTGCAATCAACAATATTATGATTATGATTAGAATTTAGAAACAAGTAAAATGAAAATAAAAAACGAGGAGACATGAGATGTGCCTTAGATTCAGCAATTAAAAGGATCCCTATTTAATTAATTAAATTGTCCTCATTTTACTCAACTCATGTAATTAATTGTTTTAGTATATGTGATTTCCTTGTATGTATGTGGTTGACATATGAAATTATTGTCATTTTGAGTTGGGTTTCAACTTAATTCTCAATATGGCGGTGGCGGTTGACGTCCATTTGAATATCCCCTCCGTATTACTATTAGGAATTAAGTTTATTACGAACCTTAGATGGGATAATTTTGATTCTCAAAACCCTAGCCCGAAATTATTATTATTCAATATAATTGGAATGAAAATCGAAGAAAAGCAGAGCGGCAATGGTCTTGCTTACCTTCCTAGTTCATCCGGTATGTATATATCTCTGCAACTCATTTTATTAACGACTTCTGCTATTCCAATTACTGATAATGCTTGTGTACTGAAATTGAATGTAAATGGTAATATGAGATGGTTGCTTATAAGTAAACAGGAATGCTTGTGTATTGAAATTGAATGTACGAAGATAGTGCAAATACCCACCTGTTTCTCAGGCTAATATATTCCGAATGTACATATATATATAGAGGACGGAGGACGAAGATGAGTTTTTGAAAGAACAAGATGAAGAGTAGTACACTGGACAAGCTGCTACTTACTTTTGCTTAGGAAACTAGATGGGGAGTGAAAGGTATTTATAGCAGCATAAATTACACAGCAATCGGTGGAGGTTGTTGAGCTTCAAGCCGAATATCTTCTTTCATCTTCCTTATGAACTCCTCTATCCTGTTATTCAGCTCTTCACTATTAGTTGGACTTTCTGTTGACCCATATTCATCATCTTTGATATCTACATCCGCACAAGCTTGATCTTCTTCTTGCTCACAACTTTCTTCCACTCCTACCTCATATCGTGACGCCAAAACTATTTCATCATCTTTAAGCAATTTGTTTTGTTTGTAGCTTACAGAAGCAGCAGCTCCTGATTCTACTTCAGAAACCGGTTCAGCAAAGGTCAAGGGCTGCAATAACATGTCGTGTTCAGCATTCATTATATAGGGTGGCATGTCATCAGCTTCGGCTTCCTTCTCAAAACTTGAAGCCGAGTATAACCTGGACTTGACACCAAGAAAGGCCATGATTGCATTACAGAGGAGAAACATGCACTTCCTGTCTAAGATTTGGGTGAAAAGAGGGAGGAGGAATGTTGAAAAAGAGTAAGTGTAAGAATGTAGAAAAGGGAGTTGAGTAAACAAGGAAACAAGGTTAGAGAATAGAAATGCTGAAAGGAGCAGCACCAATGTCCTCGTCAACAATAATTGAACAAGCAATCGGTATTTGCTTCTTCTGATTCTTGACCATTGCTTCGCCTCAAGTTTTAAGGCCTCATTTTCAAAGTCCATTATACCTAAATGCTCCACAAAATAAGGTAGTGCCTTGAGATAATTTGGTAGCTCTTTTAGTTTCTTCACAAGTACTATTTGGTAATGGATATATGATTTGTTGACAGAAGCCTCTTCTTTCTTCTTAAATAAAGGACATCCAAATGATGAAATGCACTGTTGTGAGGTTACCCACAATATCTTTCTGACGGTGATTAGATCGTAAATTTCCATCACAAATATGGAGGGTAAAGAAGGGACTTTGGTAATGTGCCGGCCCATTATTAATTATGCTAGTGTATTATTGAAGGTTCTAGTTAAGAAGATTGTATAAAGGGAAACAGGGCCCTTGTATACTTGTATGTGCTCCTGCTATTAGCTTACTTTTCTTTGCTTGATTCTCAAAGCATAGGTGTCCGGAAGTTCGTACTTGGGACCCACCGAGGTCATATTTGTGATTATGGATTCTTTGAACTGTATTCCTCTTCATGCCCTATCCAAGAATCAAGATATGTGTCATTGCTTTCTTGCCTTTACCAAAGTAATTCTTCCTATGATGTTAAGTCTGGCCCGTAGTCAATGTATTGAAGGTTAGGGCAATTAAAGTTTTGAGGTAAACTTACAACTTCAGACAGCATGCTGAGAAAAAGACGTGGATTGCGATTACTTGGGACAAAGCATCGTCTATGCCAAGACTTGCTCCTGTTGCTTGCCTAGCTATGCAGAATCCTTTTGAGCACAACATACAATTTGATATTTCAAGTGTGGTAGGGGAAACCTGTAGACCTCCATGGAGGTCAGGCTATGATGTGAAGTGGACAGTGGTTCTAGAAACTGCAAGCTACTTACAGCAATCATTTTTTAAATCTGAGCAGAAAGAAATTGAACCACCTTCATGGGTGCTCAAAGGACTGCGGTGGACAGTATTGTTAATTAGAGACATGTAACTAAATATTCAGATATCTTACGGAGTACTACATAATACGTATCCCCACTTTCAGATGAGATGGGTCATTTCAAGACATTTATAAGCTTACGAAGACGATGAAACACGCAGAGTTTCCTTGTGTTGGGCATTGAGCAATCTTCACAGGTAACATGTGTCATACACTCATATTGTTAAATAAAATCCATAAAAGCATAGATTACAGCATTAGATGAAGTAGATAATTTAATTAATAAGCATACTGATAATCAAAATCGGAGAGGCCAACCATAGCAGAAAGCACTTGGGAGCCGATATAGAAGGTGCCTCCTATGATGACCAACACAAGAATTGCAGAAATGGGGTTCCTGAGCAACTCATAGATTGGCTGAAACACTGAATATAGTACACCAGTGCTCACTGTCAGTGCATACAGACCATATCTTCTTACATTCTCCCAGAATTCTTCCATCAGCGGGCCTTCCGGTCCCAAAGCCCAGGCTTTGTCATGGCCCAGCCCCATCATTATGGCCATAAACCCGACTGAAGCTGCTCCTGTCACCAACAATCTCCTACCCATACCACCATTCTCATTTTTCACCACTATTTGAGTTGATGATGATGATTGTGAATGCTCATGGTATTCAAGTTTTGCGAATGTCGTCGGCTTTAAGTTTCTAGGACGGTAATGAATGAACAAGGGTGATTTATCAAGGTTGGTTTGTATGGCGGAAATATGGTATGAAGGTTGGGTTTTTATGAGACTAGAGTTGATCATCATCATCATCATCCTCGAAATAATTAGTGTCTAAACTTTGGTCATATCAAGATTACCTTATCTTCTGCTGCTATCTCTTCAATATATGCCATACATTCCATGGTTGACAGCCTATTAGCTAGCTTCAATGTTTTGCCAGTTTGGGCCATATTATGAATTTAGGCCCATGCCTCAACAATCGCGTCCAATAGTCCAACATCAATATCTCAGTTCCCTTTTTTTTTTTTTTTTTTTGGTTGGTAACGAGGAAACCCGGTGATTGCTGCTAGATCACACTTCATTTTCTCTCTTTCATGTTTGTTTTCACCAAAAAATGGATAGAAAAGGGTAGTAGTTTATCACTTATACGGTTATAGTGTTATACCCATTAATATTGAATCATATAAGTTGACCGAAATTTAGGTATATAAAAAAAAAATGTAAACAAATGATTGGAATAGAATCGGTAATTTTAGTTGCGCCACCTTTGTGCCATTTTCCGCTTTCTCCGTATATATGTTGTCACTGTGATGGACAAAAAAAGTTATCTTCTACCTCGACAAGGATTTTTATCTTTACAAATGCCATGATTATCTGACGCCAATTTTGCATTTCCCGTCTACCTTTGGAACATTACGATTCTGAGGCCCATTGGCCAATTTGTGCCTAGTCTCGTGTTTGTTAGTACGGTAGATGAATT